>JACXGJ010012238.1:0-18312 GCA_016801105.1 Esox niger | reverse complement strand
AGATGTGGCATGTAAACATGAACCATTGATCTGGCAGGGGTGAGATGGCAGGGAGCTGTACTTGAGTGCTTGGTGATTAGGTGACTGGGGACAGGTGTGTGAGTTGGTGATTGGTGACAGGTGTGTTAGGTGCGCACTGTGTTTCCGGAGCGCGGGCGCCCTCTGCTGCACGCTCGCGGAGGCGGGGACGTGACAGAAAGAGGGTGAATTGGGGAGAGAGATATGTTTAGACTCAGTGAGCATGGCTTTGCAATGAAGAGGGGTTAACATAGGCATACCTGGCTCTCAAGATGTACACTGCCAACAAAATAAGGTGGCAACAGAGATGTATTTGCTTGCATTTCCTTACTTCCTGCCAAATTTGTATTAACAAATAAAATACATTTTATTCACACAGAGCCACAAATAATTTAAAATCAAACATTGGGAAATTCCCATAGCTGATAGGCAGTAGCTGAGTTTTAATGGCCTTGAGACAGAGGGGCTCATAAGAATGTTTGTCTTATGGTTGACAAAAAGATTACAGAATAAAATTATATTGTACATTTTGTTGTTGATGATTTGCTCTATAATATTTAGTTGAGAAAATACTCGTGTTGACATTGAAGTGATAAACATATAGACATTTTTCAAGATTCCATGACACATATTTAGGATCAACCAATTTGCAACCATGGAGCACAATGTCAGATCTTAGCATCTTTTAAGGTAAAGACTTGAGCTGTGGTAGATCCCCATGCGTTCAAGGCCTTTCACAACCTAAGTGAAACCTAAGCTCTGTCCCTAATGTTAGGTGAAATACTGCAATTTGCAATCACAGCAACAAGATTTGTGACCTGTTGCCATGAGGAAAGGGCAACCAGTGGAGTGCAAACACCTATGTAAACCAAACCCATATCCATTTCCCTTGTCATTCTCCTTTTAAACAATTTGTACATCTTAAATCACTGTACATAGCCTATAATGTAATACAATTAATGTATTTATTCTTTTATAAACTTGCAAGCAATGTCTACTTAAAATTGTTGATATTTGTATTTATTCATTTTTTTAATTTGTACTTTTGTCATTTATTAACTATTATTATTATCCACTTGCTTCGGCAATGCAACTAAATGTTTTTCATGCCATTAAAGTCATTCAACAGAAATGAGACAGAAACTTGACAAATAGGGCTTGTTATTTTCTTAATAAATTGTGCCTTCGCACTTGTAATTATTTTACTTGTCACACGAGGGCGACCAAGAGTTACTTAAATTCCTGGCGTGTCAGTGTTTCAGAATAGCATCATTTGATGTGACTGACCCCCACTGCCAAACCCACTCTGTGCCGGCGGCGTGCGTGCCACAGCAGCCATACCCCGTGAAGGGAAGAAGACGAGCTATCCATCGTCCGCTGATTTCGACTTCTCTATCTCAGCATATCAAACTCATCTCACAATGCCCGTGAATCAGAAATTTCAAGGTAATTTTTAATATCCGGTTGGGATATTTCGTGGGGGATTATCATTTTAGCTAAAGGGCTAGCATTTACTTATTGTCGGCTAGTTCTGTATTATGGAATGCTAGCCACTGCAATGCTATGGAACAGGCAATAGGGTCAGTCAGCTAGTAGTGCTAGCCACATGATGCAATTAGCTTAAAGAGATATTTTCTTGCAGGAGGGAAAGCCTTTGGATTATTAAAAGCTCAACAAAGGGAGCGATGCGAAGAAATAAACAAGGTAAGAGAGCTGAACGTGCGTTTTTCATTTAATGCAATTATTTTATTTTCAATTCATATACTGAGCATTGAGTTTCGACACAATGGGAATTTACTTGGCCTTGAACTAGGGGTTTAATCGGCTAGGCTTGAACCTGCTTACAATTATTTATAATTAACTAAGCGTTATGCATGTGAGGTTTAAATATTGTAACCATTAGCAGCATTCTTGCTTGCCTCGTTATGTGAACAACTCTAGTAACACCCATATAATGACTGCCATGAAATCTGTCACCAGTTAGTTAATCATTTCGCGCATCGTTTTCGACCCAGTGACCCACATTATGTCGTTGGCGGACTTGAGTCATGCTCGTGTCGGCTCGGGTATGGTGAGGGCGAGGGACACTTGTTGCATGGTACGTCTTCTGGGAGTGTCCCTAGTTCTAAAACATACGTTACATTCCGAATACCCCAACCTGATTCAACTCTCAAACCCAAACAGGGTAGACTCCTCGATGCCCTCCTGAAGCTGGGTGGGTGTTTCCCTTGCGCATAGAAGGGAAACAGGTGTCTGGGTGGCGGGTTGAATGAGCCCTTTGTGCTGGGGCGACAGTCTGGATGGAACAGACGCACGGCATTTGAGCACTAGCGCCCGCGGTAGCGGCTGTTCCCACATCTCTTTATCTCAATTTTCTATTTATTTCTGTCTTTCACCCACGTTGGCATCCTGAGCGTTCTGGACCCATGGAAACAAACATTGTGAGGCGAGTTTCAGATTTCAGATATGAGAATCCTTGATTATGTGGGCTGTTCAATAAAAATGTTTTCTGCAAAAACATGTTAAACGCTGACTTCGTGAACATATTGCATTGGTTTTGCACGCAACTAATAAAATGTAGACTTGTGACAAACAGCATTTTTTTTGGTTTGCTCAAGCAAGCTGTATTTCCAGGTGCAGAGTCATCACAAGTTACAGCAAGGGGTTTAGCACTCCACAGCCTATGACTAACATGCCTGCATCACCACCGCTAGCCGTGCGTCAGCTGCCTCTGACGGTGTTTCTCATTTGTGAGTGCAGCTTGTCGCTGCTAGCCAACCCAAGGCGGATAAGACCTACTTCTTACAGGCAGTTATTACCATTGTTCGCTATAAATACATTGAGGTGTTTGCGCATGCAGTGATGACTCAGATTCACTGAATCGTGCCACTCTTCTTGAGACCTTCAATTCCACTTTACGCACTGTATAAAACTATAATTTTTAATATTTTGTGTTTTTGCTGTTTCGTCTTGTAGAGGAAGCCAAGTGGTAGGGCTGTGCTAACATTCTGAAGATGTCTCACATTGATGAAACATTGACAATCAGACTGGATTAGGTTGTTGCACGTAGCGAATCATGTAATTTTTGTGAAGTAATTCGGGACGTATTGAGTAATTGCCCACTTGAATATTGATGTGATGAGGAAGTCAATATAACTTAACTAAAACGATGGAAATGCCATTAAAACGTGTTTAAAAATACCGAATCTCCCCATTGCCTTCCAGGGTAATCATTCTACAGTAATTTTTGTATGTGTATTTCATTAGGTTGAGGTAAAATGTAAGTATGCTACATGTATGGATTTTAATTGGTGATGCTGACATGAACATAAAAGCATATTACAATCAACTGCATTACATCTAAAAGCAACCAACTGTAACCACCATTATTATTATTTTTTACATTTTGCAGCACAGATCATTTGATATACCGTCTAATTTTCAAGAGTTGAAGACAGAATTTGCTTACAATTATTTCAAACAATTAAGTATATGTTGGTAACTACTATGTAGCAATTTATTTGCCCAGAGCAATAAAATAATATTTCAAATAATAAACTAGGTGTATAATTTATTTAAATGACTTCATTTATGAATAATAAATTGGAAGTTCCTGTTATTATTTGCATTTTAGTTATATAGTGACTTAGGCCCACGATGTGCTGTAAAGCTGTGTCGCATTTTAGCTACTGTATATACATACACAATAATGTTTGCAAATACTGTTAGTTAAAACACAAACTTTTTATATTTAATTACATTTATATTTTTCAAAGTACGAGTTTGCTTGTGTGTTGGTAGAATTCATCACAGTCTAGAACAGTATCAGCAGTTCGTTCTGTCTCTGATGGATATTCCCTTAAATCTGTGTAAGGACTCAAGTGTGTCGTTTTGAGATTTTTCTCTAATCATTAGGCTTTCCAAGAGAATTTCCAATCTCATCTCAGACAAAGACATTTCAAACAAGACTCTAGCAATTGTTCCACCACGTGCATATATTTTTACTTTACCAGCTTTGGAGTTTATTCTTTGCCTTGCACCAAAATTCAAGATATGTAGCTTTCCCTCTAAATTAGGACAACCAGGTCCCTGGACGCCCATTTTCTAAACAATTTGGAAAATATTTTTTATGCCGAAATATTTCACTGAGTACTTGCAACCTCAATGTAGTTGTTCCATCAAGCTTTCTGAAACTGAATGCATTAACTGTATGTCACTGTGGATGAGAGCTTCTGCCAAATGACTGACATGTAAAGAAAAGGAAAACATTTTTGTCTTTCTGTCTCCCCTGAAAACACAGCATAGGAATTCTGTCTCCCATCCATTAGTTATATCTCAGGGTGTTTTTGGCAGCATCCCTCCTCCCTTGTGGGCTGTTAAATTTTTTTTGGATGACATCAGAACTCAGAGGAGAACATATTTTAGGCTGAGTTGGTTTCCCAGTGCTGTAGTTTATCTAATGAGTTTTTTGGAAACACCCTCTTTCTCATCCAGGAACATCTAGTTGAATGTATCTAGAGTGGTGTAGTGAGCGACAAGAAGCGCAGCGTCAAAGAATTCCATTACTTACCTCATGTCCCTATGCTAATGACTATTAATCTAAAATGATTGCACCCTTATTCTTTATTTAACAAATCATCTTGTGTTCTTGCATTTTCGGCAACTGATTCAAGACCCAATTCTGACCTTTACACCTGAAGAACTGCCCAGCAGGAAAAAGCATTTTTCTTAACTAGGCAAATGTTTCTGTCTCTAGGTGATACAAAATCCAGTGAAAACGAATTCCCCAAATTCTTAATTTTTGAATTAACCAATGCAGTTAATATAGTAAGTGTTCAGAACCAATCACCTTTACAAAATGTTGTTTAATTACAGCCATCTTTTAAAATCGATTAAATCTACATTACCCTAAATCCCAAAGAAAAAGCAGAAATATCGCATTTGCAGGTATTCAGACCCTTTGCTATGCATACTGTTTACATTGGTCATCCTTGATGTTTATGCAGCTTGATTAGTCCCACTATAATTGCTGCCAAAGGTGCTTCATCAAAATACTGATAGAAGGGGTCTGAAAATAGATATGTAAATGGGATATTTTGTGTTTTCTATTTAATAAATTAGAAAATAAACTAAAAACCTGTTGTTGCTTGGTCATTATGGGGTATATTGGGTGTAGATTGATAAGGGGCAAAAGTCTATTTGAGAATTACACTAGAAAAAGTGTGGAGAAAGTAAAAGCATCTGAATACTTTCTGAATGCACTGTAATTGGTAATGCTACTAAATGGTTATTTGTTTTGAACGATTGAGCTTATATGATGTGTAGTTCAACACTAGCTTTCCTCCTCTTTAATTATTATTTTCAAATGTTTTCTGTACAATTCCGTTGTGTAAAATGTAAAGAATGTTTGCGACACGGGCAACCAAAGACCTGGAAAAGTTGTATAACGCAAAAAAGAAAAACCAAATGGAACACCTCACAACTAATTAGATTAATTGGCAACTGGTCAGGTACATGATTGGGTATAATAAGCATATCACAGAGGTTTAGTCTTTCAGAGGTAAAGCTGGGGAGGGTTTCACCATTCCGTGAAAGACTGCACAGGCATATAGCGCAACAATTTAAGAATAACATTTCACAATGTAAAATTGCAACGTGTTTGGGGTTCTCATCACTTTCAAAACAGCAAATGGTCCCTTTTCCCAGAAGCATCGTTATTATTGGTGATGCTACAAAGTGATAAACATGCCTCTATCCCAATTTTTTCTGTGTTGCTGGCATCAAGTTCATGATGTGCAAATATTTTGATATGTTTTCTTTGTAATATTTTTAATTAAATATAGGGATGAATGATTTGCACATCATTACATTCTGTTTTTATTTGCATTTTACAGTGTCCCCAAATTTTTTGAATCAGGGTTGTAGTAAGATGCATCATTAGTCTGATTGAAAGATGTGTACTTTTTGCAGCTTTTTCGGGAAGTTAACTAATGTGGGTAAATAACTCAATGTATTTACAGTGGGGAGAAGAAGTATTTGATACACTGCTGATTTTGCAGGTTTTCCTACTTACAAAACATGTAGAGGTCTAGTTTTACCATAGTTACACTTCAAATGTGAGAGATGGAATCTAAAACAAAAATCCAGAAAATCACATTGTATGATTTTTAAATAATTAATTGGCATGTTATTGCATTTCATAAGTATTTGTTCACCTACCAACCAGTAAGAATTTCATCTCTCACAGACTTGTTAGTTTTTCTTTAAGAAGCCCTCCTGTTCTCCACTCATAAACTGCAACTGTTTGAACTCGTAACCTGTATAAAAGGCACCTGTACCTACACTCAAACAGACTCCAACCTCTCCACAATGGCCAAGACCAGAGAGCTGTGTAAGGTGTGTAAAATTGTAGACCTGCACAAGGCTGGGATGGGCTAGAGGACAATAGGCTGCCTCCTTTTTGGGAAGGCAACAACTGTTTTTTTTTGCAATTTTTAGAAAATGGATGAAGTTCAAGAAGACAGTCAATCTCCCTCGGTCTGGGGCTCCATTCAAGATCTCACTTCGCTGAGCAACAATGATCATGAGGAAGGTGAGGGACCAGCCCAGAACTACATGGCAGGACCAGGTCAATGACTTAAGGAGAGCTGGGACCACAGTCTCAAAGAAAACCATTAGTAACACACTACACCGTCATGGATTAAAATCCTGTAGCCCCCTGCAGCACGGTTCCCCTGCTCAAGCCAGCACATGTCCTTCTGAAGTTTGCCAATGACCATCTGGAGGATGCTGCGGAGGAATGGGAGAAGGTCATGTGGTCTGATGAGACAAAAATATAGCTTTTTGGTCTAAATGCCACTCGCTGTGTTTGGAGGAAGAAGAAGGATGAGTACAACCCCAAGAACACCATCCCAACCGTGAAACATGGAGGTGGAAACATAATTCTTTGGGGATGCTTTTGTGCAAGGTGGACCGGACGACTGCACCGTATTGAGGGGAGGATGAATGGGGTCATGTATCGCGAGATCTTGGCCAACAACCTCCTTCCCTCAGTAAGAGCATTGAAGATGGGCCATGGCTGGGTGTTCCAGCTTGAGAACGACCTGAAACCCACAGCCAGGGCAACTAAGAAGCATCTCAAGGTCCTGGAGTGGCCTAGCCACTCTCCAAACCTGAACCCAATAGAAAATCTTTGGAGGGAGCTGAAAGTCTAATGCCCAGTGACAGCCCTGAAACCTGAAGGATCTGGAGAAGGTCTGTATAGAGGAGTGGGCCAACATCCCTGCTGCAGTGTGTGCAAACCTGGTCAGGAACTACAGGACACTTAATGATCTCTGTAATTCCAAACAAAGGTTTCTGTCGCAAATATTAAGTTATGTGTTTCTGATGTATCAAATACTTATGTCATGCAATAAAATGCAAATTAATTATTTGAAAATCATACAATGTGGTTTTCTGGATTTTTGTTTTAGATTCCACCTCTCAGTTGAAGTTTACCTATGATAAACATTTCAGACCTTTACATGCTTTGTAAGTAGGAAACACTGCAGATTTTGCAGGTTATCAAATACTTGTTTTCCCCACAGTATGTACCCCTCTGCACCCCTGTACGTAATATAAAACAATTACATTATGTTTGGGACGATGTCTAAATCCAGGCATCGCCCAGTCCTGAAGTGCACACTTGAAGGACTGATTATAGGGAGGTAGCCATGCTAATGTTGCAAATTAGGTGACACTAGACTTTGTTTTGTAAAATCAGTTTCTCCTTTTCCTCTTTAGGAATACATGGAAGACCAGAAATATCGGGATGAAGAGGACCTCCCGGATAAACTGGATTCCTTTAAAAGTAAGAAATTCTGCCAGTAAAGACGTTTTCAGTGGTGAATACTTTTTAGTCATTGGTTCTAAGGGTGGAGCTGTCAAGCCAAACCAGTTCCCTAAGAATTGTATACTATGTGCCTCATTTCAACAATAATGTTCAGTTTCATTCTTGGAATTTCATGGTTAACAGCGGTATGTTAGTGATTCTACATACACAATACCGTTCACAAGTTTGTGGTCACTTAGAAGTGTCTTTGTTTTTATTGGAAAAGCAATTTGTTTGTCTGTTTTAATATAACATCAAATTGATTAGAAATATAGTGTAGACATTGTTAATGTTGGAAATTACTTCTGTAGCTGGGAATGGCTCATTCTTTAATGGAATATTTACATTGGCATACAGAGACCCATTATCAGCAACCATCAGTCCTGTGTTTGAATGGCACATGGTTTTTGCTAATCCAAGTTTATCATTTTAAAGGCTAATTGATCATTAGAAAACCATTTTGCAATTATGTTAGCACAGCTGATCTGTTGTGCTGATGGATGAAGCATTCAAACTGTCCTTCTTTAGAGTCATTTTGTATTTGGAGCATCGGCAATTGTGGGTTTGATTACAGGCTCAAAATGGCCACAAACAAAGAATGCCCTTCTGTAACTTTTATTGTTCTGAGAAATGAAGGATATTCCATGTGGGAAATAGCCAAGAAACTTAAGCTCTCAAAACGCTGTGTACTACATCCTTCACAGATCAAAGCAAACTGGCAAAATGGAAGATTAGAAAGTGTTATGGACAGCCACATCTAAGTTTGATGTAATCTACCCTACTCTAAGTAGTGTTGAGTATGCACATAGAAACAACCCAGCCCATGGGGCGTTTACATTTTTAAAACATATCCCAGATTGCATCTTTAATATATTGTCCTATTTTGTCTCTGAATTCCTTGGGGCTGTTGTGTAGAACTGGGTTGGCTGTGGGAGTTGGTACCATATGTCATTGTGATTGTGCTGCCATCTTGGTACTGTGAAATGGTGTGTTTGTATTGTGTGCCATGCCGTGTCTAATAGGATGCTAATGTAGTCAGTAAGCTGATCTTAACTACAGTGTGTCCCAGGGAGCTTTATTCTTAAGTGGTTTGTGAGGCCCTGTGGGTCCACCAACCAGTCCAGGAATCAGGAATGTGTCTCTTCTCTGGTTGTAGTAGTAATATCCAGGGCTCTTTAGAGATGTTTTTTAGTGAGTATAATGTAATTGAAATCAGGACCAGATTAACTGTAGTACAGCCTTCTGACGTGGGTGGGTGTGTACAGGACGTTTGAAAGGTCACAGCCAGGTTGCCAGACACTGAGTAATGTTGTGTGTATTTTACTGGCAAGTCCTAAAATCAGGGCCTTGAATGTGTTCTTTATGAGCCACTCTGTTTTATCAGCCACAATTATTTTCTTATTTTTGCCATGATTCCAGGCACACAGAAATCTGCCTTGCTTAGTAATGTTTCTAACACAGGGAATGTATGAATAAAAGCTAAATGTTCGTTTTTCCGACGACCTAACCTTCTCATGGTCGTCTTCACCATGGTCTTGACCTGACTTCATTTTGCTGTTGTAACTGACCTTAGAAGGCAGATGCTCCCCTTCGATGTCCACTTCCATGCTGGAGTAGTAGTATTATCTACGATTGAAAACAGAGAAATTGTGCTTTTTTTATTTAGGGATATGACTCATTTCATTCAAGCTTCTCCAGATTCCAGCATATGACATTTTCAGTACTTTTCAAGTATACTAACAATATGCTGCATGTGCTTTCTGCCAGCACACACAGGCTATTCTAAGCCTCAAGTAGTGGCTGCCAGGCCACTTGCTGGGCTTTATTTTTTTTAACGAAAGTGATTTACAACAAAACAAGCAATGTGCTGGCTGTTGTTGATAGTCTGCAGAAAGCAAACAACATGGGCACTCTCGCATTTGGCTAGCTTGCTAATTGAAAGTATATTTTATGACTTTTTATGTGTAATATGTCTCATGATAATCAAATGTAGCCTATGAATAGCTTAATATAGATTATGTAACATTCCAATCTCTTGGCCCTGTATTACCCTAATACATTTATAAACAACAACAAGTGGCTCCGTGCTCCTAGTCCCTGCCTGTCAATAGAGATGCGTAATCACTTCCAGATCATGTCCTGATCTCAGTAACTTAACAAGGCCCAGGGTACATTTGCTCAGCATTGCCAGGGGTTGGCGTCAGACGAGGTTGCCATGCCATGCCACGCTCCAGCACTTTATTGTAAGCTCAAACGTGGTTGGTGGCCGTGCATTCTCCTAGCGTCTGTCGGGTTATTCTGTTCTACCTGTAGTCTTTTGGATAACTACCTTGACCGGGCAAGTGGGGTTGACGTTAAACATTGAATATTAAGACCAACGTTGTGTGGGGAAAAACCTTTCTAAATAGCAAACAAGTGAAACTTTTTGACGATTTTCTTACAAATTCTGACATGCCTACAGTTCTGTCTACACACCCTCCAGTTAGTCAGTAGTACTGCCCAACATGGGATATAATGTTAGGACTTTCAGTTATTTGTGTGATTAATCAAAATATTTAGCTGTGAAATAGATATTGCACAGGTGCTTAAACATGGCAATATCTATTTTTATTGAAATTCTTGCATGTTAGGTTAGAACCCAGAGTGTGACAAGTGACCTTCTGCTAAATTGGCTGGTAAATGAGATATTCTACCTTCCAAAGATAATCAGCCCACATTTGTCAAGTGTGTTTAGGCCCTGTCTATTTCTCATCTTCCTCAGGACAGGAAATGGTTTAGAAGCGTGCAGGGTCCCAGGCAGGATTGCAGTCAATGCTCTCTGTGACCCCTGACATTTGCCCCCATGGTCCACTCTGGTGATGACAGGAAAGCAGCTTGAAACACAGTGGGTTAAGTATGAATTGGCTTTAGATCAGAGCTATATCATGGAATAAGATATGGTTAATAACAACATGATGAAATATTTATCCCATGCTTTAGAGAAAATGTTAGGATATTTTGTACTTGTTTCAGAGACAACTGGGTTGGGCAAAGAGAATGAGTAGCAGTCCAGAGCACAAGCCCTTATTGTTTTAGGGAAGAATGTCCCTGCCTCAGCCGAGACCTTAAACCAAGCGCACCCCACGCTCTCATAACTCCAGAGGCACTTTGCTTCTTGTGTGTCACACAAACACGTCTACCAGGGCAACCTTCTGATGTGGGTGAGTGAGGACAAGGGTTTGGCTGCAGATGGGTTGTCTCGGGCACAGCCACTTCGAGTCGTTTGAGTTTGCAAGCAGTTTTGCTCCCTCACTGACTGGTCTGCGAGGCTGTAAGTTCATAGAAAAGCACCAATATGTTTTTAGCAGTAAATACATAGAAAGGTTATTCATTAGTTAAAGGCATAATCACTGACATTTTGTTTGTTTATTAATGACTATATGTAATACATTCATCCTCTTTGGATTCCTTGTTATTAATGAGTTTCCTTAAATTAATGAATAACAGCACATCATATGAATCGACACTTTTCCCCTCTAAGGATTTTGTTGTTTGTTAAAGTAACGTAATTGCAGAATCACAGTCTCCAACAAAGAATCAACATACATTTGATATGTTTCTTAATCACTAGACTAGCTTAATACCAAAGTGTTCCTCCATCTAGGATTGGCCAAGGTAAATGTGTACTCTGACAATACCTGTTAAGCAAACATTTTAATCTGATCACCAAACAAACGCTTAAGCTGAGTGGAAGCCCTGAACTTGAGGATGCAAATAGAGGAATTACAAGGTGTGTGTTATGAGACCTCATGCCCATGTGTTTGGAAAGGAAATTCGATTTTAAAAAGGAAATTCCTTTGAATTTCAATGGAAGTGAAGATTGATTAGAACAACATCCATTTGTACCGAGGAAGAGTTTGCTGCATCACTGGAAAAACCAAGAGACCCCACTAAGAACAACAGTCCTGATGTTCCAAATGTATCTTAACAGCAGCACTGGCGGATATTTCCCTTGGAGGAGACACCTCTACCAGGGGTGTCAAACGGGCTTCTGGACAGGGGCATATCCCAAGCCTGAAACGTACTGTACTGGGAAAAAAATATTTATTCAGCAGTGGGTTGTCTTATGCAGCACATGGTTTAACATCTTTAGAGGAAGGCTTGAACCTGGCAAGCAAACACTACAAACTGTATTCCAAGACAAAGGGACCTGAGGTGTCATGTTTTACCTTAACGAGGGTTTCCCGTCGCTAGTGTGAATCAACAGTTTTACTTTCATGCTGTTTGTTATTTAAATTAAATTGTTAATTGCAATTGATGTCTAAAAAGGTTCCTAAAGGCCTGCGTTTGTGAATGAGAAAGTCTCTGGGTTGAAAAGTTCAAGAGCATTACACTCTAGGGACACTGACAGCTTCCCGTGCCTGTTTGCTTGCAACTCTAGGTACATAACCCAGATGACTAGGAATTTCCTGGGAAAAACCACTGGGGGAAACCCTGGAATAAAACACAGTCAGCAGGAGGGTGGAGGTCTGTTTGGGCCATTTAAGATTATATCGAAATCATTTCTTAGGGAAAGGGGACTTAGTAAATTTCTGAGTTCAATACTGATTTTAAAAACAACAAGGAGTGAATTTAAGTCTTTGGTTCTGTTCGCCAGTTGCTTTTTATTATTGACACAATGTACAAGGGAACATGTACGTTGATTTATGCATGAAAGTTGGAGTTACATAGAATTGGGGTTCCAGAGCGGCATTTTGGGGGAACCAAATGCCATTCTTTTTAATCCAACGAGAAGGTTTGGCTGTGAAATGAAGGGATGTGGGAGAAACGCCCGAAACATACTCTAAATATGATGATTGGGGCTGAAGCAAACAACCGTTTTGATAATCGATCTGTCGATTACGACTTTGATTAATCATGAAGGGAAAAAAGGCATCAATTCCTGAATTAAATGCATGTGTTTTATTTTCTTTAGTCTAATACTGCGGGTAATGGAGTCGCCAATGACTAAAGTTTTCAGTTTTTCCGGGCCACCGGTAGAAAATGCCTGTCGATCATTCACCTCCGAAGACGGCTCGGGTCTTGACTCCGATTCCAGTGGGGAAAACCTGTTGAAAATCTCAGTCGGCTCTAGCAGCAACCCAGGTTTAACTGGTCAATGGCGTTTCTTCCCAGTGACCAAGAGAAAGTTCTTGCCCGGCTGCGGGAGCTGTGCCGGGGGGCTAACAACACCATCGCTTCTTCCTGGTGGCACAGACGCAGTTTTTCCCATTCCTACACTAACATAATCCTTGCCTAACATTTGCGTCTGAATCCGAGCCTCTAACTCTGCTATCTTTAACTGAAGACGACAGTTCTCCTTCGTGAAATAGCTAAAACAAGTGCAGTGAAAAGGCATAATAATGGTACTTCGGGTAGGTAACTGCAAGCAGCGTACAGCACGTCAACAGTCCCACAATGCAACAGGTAACATTAACTGTATCATGGTTGAGACTTGATACAGTTAATGTTTATGGAAATTGTAAATGGCAGTTTGTTTAGGTTTTAAATTTTTTTGTTTACTGACCCTGGTATCTGAAAATAAAGCAACCAGTGCCTCGTTTCCACTGGTGTTTTACCCTTAAGTCCAGAAATATTTCAGTTTCCATTGACATGGACCAGCGCCGGACAGCCTCAATGGCTCTGGCCAAGTAGCACTGCTCTCACTTTGATTCATTACGTGCTGCGACACAAAGTTACCTCAGAACTCTCCCAAATCCTTTCGTTACGGGTAGATAGTTTTGACAAAATGCTGATGTGTCAATAATGAATCCCCTGGCTTACAGTTGCAGTGTCACAGCTCACAAGTGAAGGTGGAGAAGTAACTGGTTGCAGGAGTTTGCTGAAGAAATTAGTTTTATTACTAAGTTCAAACACTGTATAATAAACCCACTGAGCATGGCGTTATTGTTAATTTTATTTTGCTACCGGCACAATATCACCTTTCATTTTTTGTAACCAGAACCGACTCATGTTGATAGTTGACTCCTCCCTCCCCGCCTGAGCCCCTCAAGTCCTTAGTACCAAATGTATAGTGGAAATAGGGCCGCCTAGAGCCAACATTGGCGTAAATCACCGGTATAGCCCTGGTACTGGGGTAAAGCACCTGAGGCAGGTTATTGCACTAACATTAGGAGTTCTAGCATTCGATGGTTATGGCATACCTCTTTATTTACGTCTGTGTTGGAAATGAATTAGTAAGGGAGCAATGGCCCGGTATTCTAGGGATGCCATCCAGACTAAGTCCTCGGTGTCGGCACCGCAATAACATCCACTAGCTGTTGTCGAGTCATTTCTGCCTTCCTTTAACTCTTTACTTGAGCTGGGAATTACAATGATTTTTCAGTGATGTAACCGTTCCAATAGTGGATCAATTTGGGTGTCAGGCCGTGTTGTAGCTCAAACGATGGAGGGATTGATTGACAGCGTTTGAAAAGGGCCACTCCCAGAGCCGACTTGGTTGGGAGGTGGGTTCTGGATAGGGGCCTTCTCAGAGTTCACCAAAGAAAAAAACAAGGTCAGCATTGTCCCCTATCTTCCAACCACCTAACCCCCCTTCCGGGTTCACACGCTGACCCAATTCCACAGCACAAGGCCACACACACACACACACACACACGCACACGCACACACACACACACACACAGTGCCTCCATTGTAACAGGGAAATAAATGGCTTAATCCAGAACACTGACTGACTATAAAGATCCTCTCTAATAGAGGGAGTGGTGGATGGGTAAAGGTGGATGAAGAGCCAAAAGGGAGGAGGAAGAGGATGGAGTGGAGGGTGAGAGATGACATGGCAAATGAGTGAGGTGGTGGGGACAGAGTAGGAGAGGTGATGAAAGGAATGGTATGTTGTTGTCCAGGGCCTTTTAGCTGTTATCTCCAGCGTTATGTGTCATTCATTGGAAAATAACATTGTTTCTAACACTGACTTTGCTGATTGCAACAGTCATGAAAAATATGCTTTGCTCATGTTTTTTTTTATTCTGAGCTAAATTCTAGCCACATTCGTTGCTAAAGGTAACCCAATTTAACATAACCCAATATTAAACTTTGAAACCATATATGCAGTTACAATAAGTGCAATTACCTTATCTGGAAAATATTAGTACACCCCTGCCAATACTATCACATAAAATAGCTGCATTTCTTATCAGATGAACGGAAACAGGTGATAATGATTGCAACATCTGTACGGAGTCAGTTGGTTGGGTCCAGCCTGCCAATAGAAACATGTTATGGTTTCACCCTCAGGCCATGTTTATAATTAAGGCTCTTCCTCATCTCCCAGTGGACGATTTACATTGATGTTCGGGTTGCAAATTATGAGGCTTTTACTTAATCAACCGCTGACGAAAAAGTATAATTCATTTTGTCCTAAACAATATTATACATTTTTATAATGATTTACTGAACTACAGCAAGCTGTAGATTATTCTCAGTTCGCATTCTGAATAAATACTAAACTGAAATAGCCTACGTCGATCCAATAAATGGACGTCGATCAAATTCTTAATGATTAATCAAAGAGCGATTCTTTGTTAACATCCCTTGTTGACATGTCATCCAAAGCGCAAGGTGCTCATTCAAACACACGCAGCTCATTTCAAACAGGCACTTTGGACTTTGGAGTTCATATGATTTTCCAAACCTTGTAACTGTTTTATGTTTTTTGTGTATCATTGATCTAAAGACCAGACAGTGTGAGACCAACTTTGATTTTACTTAGGGCATGCGTTCTAGGTGGGACCTGTAATTCCTTCGAAGAATACAGATTGTTTATTCACAAATGTGGGAACAGGGGGATGAACCCCTAAACTATAACAATGTCTGACTATTTCTGCATAAAGTCTCCAGATCCTTTCGCCGCCATGTCAGCTAAACATTGTTGATTGGAAGTTACTCTAACATGCCTTAACTTTTCTCAACTAGGCTGTTGTGAAATTGTTAAGTGTTATATAAAATCCTGAAAAATAATTATTTCCATTGCAAATTGTCAAATTGCAGAACTTGCTGTAGAACGGTAAAATTGTCTCCACACCTGTTGCAATTGCCTGCAAGAGGGGGTGTCTCAAAGGCTAGGTCTACCCCAAACTGGTCTTGTTGCTATGGCCCCAATTGCTAGTCTCCAGGCCCTTCTGGGTGCCTGTAACCATCTTTGACCCAGATCTGCCTTTGCCAGACACCTGTTGTGTTGTCTGTGTGGTCTACTAGTTTCTCTCCCTAGCTCTTCCTGTTTGTTTATTCTGAGGCCCGTTACTTTATTATGTGTTATATGGTGTGTTTATGGGACTTTCCTGGTGTGTGATGTCGGGTGTAGGAGTGTTGTTTGTCTGACAGTCTGTCTCTGGATGGTGTTAAATTGAGTCAGCACCACATGTTCCTTATATAGTCCGCTGTGCGCTGATCATGCCCTTTTTCTGTTGATTTGTTTTGCAGACAAGTATGCCGAGTTTGACCTGAACGACCAGGGAGAGATTGGTGAGTACTGAAACCTGCCAGCCGTCTAGTGCTCAATGACACCACTGCCGTGCTTCAGTCAACAAGTATCACTTTCATGCCTGCGGGGGGGCACTGAGCTCTAGTTAACTTTTTACTCTGCTGCCTGTATGGGGTGAAGCTGAGGTTTGTGAGGATTTCACGGGCCTCTTTTGTCTCACTGGAAAGCTGATCTGTATGTGACTTGCTGGCCTTTAACAGGTGCCTGACAAGTGTGAGATTGTCTAGTCCTGTCGGCTTGCCAGGTGTGCCTGTCCATTAATCACCGTCCTGGGTTTATCCTGCAGATATGATGGGTCTGAAGAGGATGATGGAGAAGCTGGGTGTGCCCAAGACTCACCTGGAGATGAAGAAGATGATCTCGGAGGTCACCGAAGGCAGTAGCGACAGCATCAACTACAGGGACTTTGTCAAGATGATGCTGGGCAAACGCTCGGCCGTCCTGAAACTGTGAGTGCATGTGCATGCTGTGTTTAGGGATAGTGGTATTGGATTACGGCGTGCGTGCATGCGTGTGATACCTGTTGTCAACGTTCCAGGGTTCCAAAACATACGTAGTCAAACCAGCTAACATAAGGTTTAATGCACCTACATAAATCAGGAAACCTTGGTGAGAAATGAATATTATTAACTAACATTGGGTTTAAAGCCCCTGTCAGTACCCGGACAGACTAGGAAAGCCATTGGAACTACTTCATTCAACATAATAGACAGGCCAGAAATGGATGTGCACGTCCATTGTTTCCTCATCTTTCTAGCAGGAAGGTTACTGAGAGGGTTTCTGTCTTTTCGCTGGTTTTCTTTTTTTTTTTTCTACCTGGCTCTTTAAACAAGTAAATTAGGTAGGATCTTTATGGTTTCATTTTAGTAGTGATAGAGTCCGCAACACTGATTATGATCCAACAAAGGAATTAAATGAGAACTTAATTCAACCTGTGTTTTATCAGTGTGTGTGTGTGTGCGTGCGCGCTCATGCGAGTGTGGGAGAGATTTAATTCTCTGCCGTGTCAGTATGGCTGGTGTTGTCCTTTTAGGGTTCTGGGATGACTGGTGATTTCATCACTTGGCATCAGTATATCATTTCCATGGTAAATTCTATCCTGGTATCCATGATGGGAGGAGCATATAACAGGCAATGTTTAAAACCACCATTGCCCACTTTTAAACCACCATTCATGGAAGCGTAACGATGTTACTAAGATCTAAGTTGACCAAAGAACGAGCGTGTGACTACCAGGCCGCAAGGTCTTGGACCAGGGTCATTATAGCGAGTGTGTATAAGCCCTTTTAAAACTGGACAATGTTGGTTGGGTTTGGGCAGAGATTTGAGGGCTTGGTCAGTGGTCAGTTTTTCCTTGCAACTGCGTCTCCGCTCTAACTGGATTAGGGTGGCCATTCAGACCCGTACACTGTATGATCCATCGCCCAAAAAAGGCTTGTAAGAAAAGCCTTATGTCTCCCATAAAACCAAAGTTCATCTTTACAGCATCATTTCTACAGTACATTTCTTAATATGAACGCTGACTCCATTATCAGTATAGTGTCTCTATTTTTTTTATGGTTAGCCAAAGAAAATGTTTGACCCTCACCTAAATTATTTCCAAATGTCTTTAGTTCACTACATTGCAGTGTGTGTATTTTTATTAGTCATACCCTGATGTATCACACACACACACACACACACACACACACACACACACACACAAGTTCAGAAGGTGTATGTGTCCTATGCAGTAACAGGTCATGGCTTGGTTTTCCACCAGATGCTTAGCCCACTGCTTAAGCTCATGCATGTGGCTGTTTTACTTCACATGTTTGATTCATGTCTTCTCTTGCTTCAGTGTAGTCTGAAGTCCAACCTCAGAGAGATGGAGGAATTTAAACTGAACAAAAATATAAGC
>JACXGJ010012237.1:0-18314 GCA_016801105.1 Esox niger | reverse complement strand
ACTCAACACTCTCCCTCAACACCCTGATTCACACAACACTCTCTTTCCCTCAACACCCTAATTCACTCAACACTCTCCCTCAACACCCTGATTCACCCAACACTCTCCCTCAACACCCTGATTCACCCAAAACTCTCCCTCAACACCCTGATTCACCCAACACTCTCCCTCAACACTCTGATTCACCCAACACTGTCTTTCCCTCAACACCCTGAATCACTCAACACTCTCCCTCAACACCCTGATTCACACAACACTCTCTTTCCCTCAACACCCTGATTCACTCAACATTCTCTTTCCCTTTTCCCTCCACATTCACCCTTTCCCTCCACACTCCACACTGATTCGCTCAGATCTCTGATTCACTCAACAATCTGATTCCATCCTGGCTCCTTAGTTTCTCATTGACACTATTTTCCTGATTTCCATGTTATTTCTCCTACACAGCCATATATAGGTTCCCCATCAGACTAGTGCCCCAGAGGTCACATTTCACAACTGGGATTATACAAGAGCACTTCTCAATCCTCCTGTCCTGTTCCTTAACCTGGCCTGGACCTGAACCCCACGTATCCAGTCAAAGACTCATAGTGCACCAGGAAAGTTGGCTTGTAGCGTAGCTGTGTTCGAATCGGTATTCAACTACTTTGCATATTTTGTAATTTACTGACTTGATGTACAGTCCTCTGTCTTTTTTACAAGTTGCAATAGAGTACTTTAATTTGTTCTTCCCGGACAGCGTAAGCGGAGCCGGCCAAGAAGAACGAATGTCTCTTACTGAGTGCTTGACTGACTGACTGACTGCCTGACTGACTGAAATGAATTATAAAAAAAATCATACAATGTGATTTTCTGGATTTTTGTTTTGGATTCCGTCTCTCACAGTTGAAGTGTACCTACGGTAAGAATTACAGACCTCTACATGCTTTGTAAGTAGGAAAACCTGCAAAATCTGCAGTGTATCAAATACTTGTTCTCTCCACTGTAGATACGTTATATAATGCATCCAGAAATATTCCCACCACTGCACTATTCACAATGATTTCCCTTTTCATTAAAATGAACGTACAAAATGAAAAACCTTTTGGTTTCCATACATTATCACTTTGATTTTTCAAATAAATTGAAGAATACATATGTTTTTCTGAAATTTCATTTTAATATTGTAATTATTAAAAGAAATTGTTAATGGTACGAACAAAAATATTGTCACCCAATAAACCATTTGGCAAAGATAACTGCAGATAACTTAATGTAACCATCAGTTAGCATCCTGCACGTCTTGTCAACTTGGCCCACTCTTCAACTGCAATCCCCTCCAGTTCTGAAGTGTTTAAGAGGCGCCTTTGTCCAACTGCAGTTTTCATCCTTTACCTTTCTAGAGGATTAAGATCTGAACTGTTTGCTGGTCACTACAGAACATTCCAGTGTTTCTTCTTGAATAGCCTAGTTTTTGATGTGCATTGGGTCATTGACCTGCTGGAACCAAAACCTTTGAAAGAGACCAAATGTCTGCACACTTAGTTGCACTGAACTCCAAACCACCTCGACAATCAGTTCATTTCAATATTATTGGCCTCAAGTGCTGTAATATATATTCAGTCTATCCATACTCTTCTCCCCATGTGAACAACTAACCAGCCAGATGACTGATGATGGCTCTAAGACAAACTTCCTGTAGGTATCTTTTTCAGTTAAATGAAAGAATATTTCTTGTACATTTGTGTCTACCGAATCTTAAAACAATAGTATTGATCTTTACTAAAACCTTCAAAGCAACTACAGGGCTGTAGTCAAGACTTTTCGGATTTCACACCAAACAAAAATGAAACCAGAAACATTTTCTGTAATTTGCACCCCCTCTGTTTGCTTATCTGCCAACTACTTAAAAACCAATTATACCTATATTACCAATATAATTATCTGCCAACGTTGAGTGTGCTTCAAGTTTAGTGTTTAGTCTTTTATTTTCTCCCTGCAAGAAAGCATGCCTCCCATGTCCTATGCCACAGTTCGTTGCCTAGTCAATTTGTGGTTTTGGCACTACATTCTTGTTCAGGAAACAAGCCTTCCTGGTATTCACCCTGGGCACCTTCAATAACACTGGGGCACATCATTTTCATTGAGTTAGAGCTGACACTTGTTTTTGACAAACTTTTGGCTGCTGAATCCAAAAATGACTGTGTTTTTTTCTATCACATCAACATTTTGAACTACAGGAGACTGAAACTGCCACAGATATAGGAAAATGAATCAGGGCTGTTTAGGCACTTAAGCTGAGAATTAACAGAGGCAGCTATGATCTGAAAGAATGGAAATCGGTATGTGAATACAAAATAAGTTGACCAGTCACAAGCTTAGAAAAAAAAACGTACGAAATGTCAGCTAACCCCTTATATACAGACTTTTATGGACAAACATAAACATTTTGCTTATTCAGACGGTAAGTTGTAAAGAAAAAACTTGACGTGCTAGAAATCAACATGCCAAATTTGATCTAAGTCAAGTGAAAAATCCAACTCAACAGAAATTAAGTTCCAAATTAATCCCCAATGTAATAAATGTGCTCAGCACACATGGATTTCCATCAGTAAAAGTTTCATTCCCATTGGTTCTGGCCCATTGGTTCTGGCCCATTGGTTTTGGCCCATTGGTTCTGGCCCATTGGTTCTGGCCCATTGGTTTTGGCCCAGGTGATAGAACAATTTCAGGCACTCCCCCCAGTACCTGAAATTATATTTCTAAACACAGACAAAACTGAGATGATTCTCTTATTTACTCTCACTCTCGCTTCGTGGCCTGCAGTTATCATACATCTCAGTTTTTTTATGGGTAGTTCCTCTTCCTAAATTCTGGCATGTGTTACGATCAGATTTCTCTTCATCCAGAAATCAATGCTTCAAAGACCTTTCAGTTCTTTCCAGTTGCAAACTGAATTAATAGAGGCCATCGGTCTGAATGATGGAGCCTCCTCCACTTGTTGCTTGGTTGGCATTGGTCAACGTTATTATGAATTATGCAACTATCTCCATATTCCATTGTAGTTAGAATTGCAATCTGCATCATTTCTCTCCACCTCTTCTCTCCTATCTCTCTCGCTCTCTGTCTTTTTCCTCTCTCCTCTATCTGTAGCCAGGGATAGCAGCTGGCTACACTTTGCTGTTAAGCGACCGTGAGTGTGGATGGGTGACATCACTGGCCTTCTGGAAGAGATATCTTTGAACATGGTCTTCAGGCAAAACAATGTAGGCCTAATGCCCTCTTTTACATGCGTGTGGGATCACGATGCAGTCCGGGTCACTCAGAGGCCTTTTGGCTCTTTCATCCACCTCTTCTTTTCCATCATCCCCAGTTATTGTCTAAATCCCCTTATAATGTGGAGTTCTACCGCAATGCTAGTGATGGAACAGCAATCAGGGGAACGTTTTGTGTGTGTGTGTGTGTTTGCATGTGTGTGTGTGTGTGTGTGTGTGTGTGTGTGTGTATGCATGCTGCATTTATGTGTGTATTTATGAAAGAGACCAAATCTACAGTATATTAGCTGCTGAATAGGCAGCGGCTTCTTTTCCATAGGTCCAAAAAGGAAGCAAAACACAACACAATTAATTAGATAAAATATATAATATACACATATGTACATTTACATTAAAATGTAGTCATTTAGCGGATGCTCACATCCAGAGAAACCACCATTTAGTGCATATATTTTAAGATAGCCAAGCAATCCAATCACAACACTGTATTACTACGTAATGCAATACACAATCTCTCTTCGCATTTCCCATCATCTTGTGCTATTTCCTCCATTTATTAATAAAACTAATATATTTCAGCTGATTTTTTGCTTTATTAGAGACAAAAGTACACTAATTTTGCTTCATTAGAGAAAAATTACACTCATATGTATTTATAAAATTCAATAACTTTCAATAACCATAATATTCCATACGCAATTGCTACTAGTTTCCACTTTTATGTATATTACTGCATACTTGTCATACCTAAATGTTCAATAATACTTCCCAGATTCCTACTAGTTTACAGAACTATTTTCTTTCAACTGCTGCTAGTGTATAGTGAAATGTATATTTTTTGCTATATTTTATAATACATTTTTTGTCTGGCTAAATACTTCCTCTTAACTGTCACTATGTAGTTGTCTGGTGCCGTCTCACAAGAATGGACCAATGGACCATGACTTTTTTAATTACTGTCTGTTTATTCAACTCTGTTCTGGACTTGGGACTATGAAAACACCTGTAGTTGCATGTCTTGTGTGGGACTGATGATTTGTCAGTTCTCAGCATTACTGTACGTTATGAACAAATCAGCTGCATTAACAAAACAGCTGCCACAATCTTTATTATGATCAATGTCTCTCAGCCAAACATGAGTCATTTGTGTCAGTGCTGAGAGCCTTTCCTTATGACCATGCTGGAAGTCTGTTGTAAATGTACTTTCTGTAGAATAACATTGAACCAGCTCAAACACGGTTTCTTCCAAAACGTTGCTAAGCATTGGTAACCTGCTGATTGGTGTGCTATTTTAAACCATTAACCATTACATTGCTATTCTTGGGCAAATAAATTGGTGCCGGACTCCATGTTATTTTTATTATCTTCAACTCAGAGCTTTTCAGATTCTTTCTATTGGCGTGTTTTCCTGTCATTTTGTGTAAACTTCACTTCTTATTAAGATAGTTTGAGATAATTATGTGGAAGACATCTTGATCTCACTCCAGACACAACTGGTTTGGATTACTATGGATTGGTTACAAGTACAAATCGCCAGTAGCCCCAAAATGTTCCATTGTTCCATTTTCTTGTATTGTCACTGTGCTCTCTCTCTACTCTTCGTTGAAGTATTCTCCACATTCCACAAGCGTTCATTTGTGGATGACATATAACCCCAGGATGAATATTCCTCTTGCAAAATAACGGCTTTACCGCCCTTCACATTTCTATTCAAGGTCAGTTTGAATGCTCGTTTGCCATGCTAAATCAGGCATAGCACACATAACTAAAGCTAATTACTTCAGCTAATGTTGTATTAATTATGAAACTGTCTAAGCTCAATGCTTTTTATTTGTGACTCCGATTAAGCTAACATATGTTACTGTTTCAGATTGGACTTAACATGGTTCAGTAAGCTATGTAATCTGTAGTTTGTGATCCATTTAGGTCTGTATACAACATAAATATGAGAAATGTATTTGAAATTACAGAAATGTTAGTTTTTTGCCAGATGCATAGAAACGTATTAAAAGCACAGCAGGGGTCACTGTATGGCTAAATAGTACAAAATGGATAATTAAGGAGTTTGTTTTGAAGTCTAAATGTTACAGAAACAATTGATTTTATTTTTGTTAATTCATACATTGGGCTGAACCATGAACACTGCTGTTTTCCAGAAGCATCTTTTGTGACAAGATATCTTTGGACATTTTTTTGGGGCATCACAGAACAAATTCCTAAGTTGGGCCGGCTGTGAAAGCCACACCCAAAAACCAAACCAAATATGACAATGTTCCATAGACCTTCTACTTTTGGAATATGTAACTTGCTAGTTTGTAGCCAAATTGTTTGGGTCCGACAGACAATCTTATAATTACTGTATTTGACTCTGATCAAACTAGCATTCCCCAAGGCCTGTGCAATTTAAACCGTGAATTGGTTATATTGTTGGAATTAGAGAAGCCAGGTGGGCGTAAAAAAAAATCATGAAGTCTTTAGCAAAAACCCACACAGAGCTATTTATTACAGAATGTGATGGCGTTTTGGATGAGACAATCTATGCACACCCCCTAGGAGATTGCAGGCGGTAGGTGTGATGTCAACTTAAGGTCATACAAAATGAGTGCTATGGGATGTGAGCTCTATGGCTCCATCCATGTTTAGAAATACTGCTCTTTGGAGTCGGGATGTGGAGCGAAACGAGGGGAGTGTTTTTTCAGCTGTTGGAGTCAGGAGGAGGCTGCATCTATTCTCTGCACTTTAGATCCGCACGTCCTCCTATAATGGGACAAGTTAGCACAGAAAACACAGCACGCACACACGCGCACACGCACACGCACACACACACTAACTTCCATGTAAGTTAAAGCCTATGATTTAACCTTATGTACAGAATGGAGTCTGTCTAAGCACACTCCTAATTTCCAATGATCTGCAGAAATCAGAACATTAAAGGGTTCTCAGAGAGTAGGAAGCAAACTGTACACAACCAAACACCCAGAAGCGCAACAACGCTCTAAAAGTGGGCCTTTTCCAAGGACGAAAGATCTATTGCCAGATTTGTAAGTGGATTTAGCTCATTTTAATAGGAAGGTTATTCAGTCAGTATAAAAGTCTATAAAATTTACAGCCCTTAAAAAGCCAAACATGATACTGAAGTAATGACAGAGCTGGGTTAGTGATGAAGCTTATGGTTGGAGTTTTTGTAACTCTGATAATACTGTAATTCTGACACGACCGTGAGACGTCACTATGAAAGCAGATCACATCCACGGTGTATTTGTCTGTTTGTGGGTGTATTGGCACGGCAGCATAGGGGGATATCATTCTAGCAGATTGTGAAATGGTCTTCACTGTTTTAAACCTGTGGACACATAATGATACACCAGAGCCCAGGTATTGCCCAATTTTCAACAAAAGAACTTAAACGTAACAACTGGTCTACTCCAGTGTGTACAGAGTAAGCTCTCTTGGTTTCCTTGAGAAAGGGCAGCCTACCATCCACATACATTTTCTTAGTTAAAGTACTCTGCCTGAGTGTAGCTGTTGGCAGCAGCTGCTGGCAGCTCTCAGAACTCTGTGATGGAGGCCAGCTTTAGTATTGGAGGAGAGAGAATGAAGGGGACTGGCTAGGTTTATTTATACTGGCGTAGGGGAGAAGCTCTACCTTGGAGGTAGTGGGCTGCGGAGGGCTATACATCTTACCTCTGGACAGACAAGCTAGCGGGGGGTGACTTGCTGTGCAGGGGGGAGACTGGGGAGAGAGAAGGGAGGTGTGGCGGGTTGGCTTGGGGGTACCGTGTGGGGAAAGGGGCCTACGCTGCTTAGGAGTCAGCCAAAGTGCAGTCCTCCCTTAATGGGTTCTCCACTGCTATGTGATCCCAGCTCTGAGAATAGGAGCAGACACCCTGGCCTAATCCCAAATCGACCCCTACAGCCTTGCACATGTGGATATTAAATTGGCATAAATAATAGGGTGAATCTCACGCACCTTAGGGCTTAGGGGTCGATTTGGGATTGGGCTCCCGACTCCTGTCTCCCCTGTCATTTCTCTGTGCGATGGGCTGGACAGTGTGTGTGAGAGGGGGTCACGCCAGGCTGCTGGTGCCTCCGACGTGAAGTAAGGTGATGGCTACTGCACCACCGCCAACTGTGCTTCTGCGGTTTGGTTGGTGTCACACACTTAGCGTAGCATAGTGTCCTCTCTGTGTGGGAGCGCGTCTTGATAATTGAAGCAGCGTCTCATTGGGAAACCTTGCTGGTGAGTCACTGGATTATCACCAGAGCCAGCATCATCCTGGTAGAAGACAAGAACAGTTAATATTCCACTAATAATCACCGGCTCTCTTGTCTTTAACTTGGTCCAATGAAAGTGGTCCTTGTGCTTTGGCGTGTCAGGGAAAGAACAGGCACACAGACCCACAACGTTCATGCTATTTCTGGAAGAGGAAACACATTAAAATTATTTTATCATACCTTCTCTTAGCTTGTTTCCACTCTGGGCTGATGTGTTTCTGGACCCCCCTCAGAATGGGCAGCTGGGTGTTGGATTTCCCACTGTCACTAGATCCCTTACTTTATTTTCCCAAACTATCCTTTTTCTTTTTTGTTATGCTTTGAATAGCTAGTGGAGTAATGAGGGGGGGAAATCATAATTAATCCTCCATCACGTTATTGAGAACCTGAATCAAGTCATTTATCTTAATCTAAAATGGTCAGGATCAGATATTTTTAAATAGGTTTAATGGGGTTTCGTGGGGGGGAACAGGGTGTAATTTGCACGCACCAGTAATTGTATTTGAAAGCTGTGCTGCAGAACCATTTAAGAAAAGCCAAAGTCAGGCTTTGTTTCAGACAGAGGTAGCAGACTGTTAAGATCTTGTTAACCCCTTCTTTGTCTGACTGTCTCGATTTGTTACTGGCACAAGTGTTATATTGTTTGTTTCCCTTTGGTTTTTGGGCAGTGAATCCATCTGCTCTTCAGCAAACAAAATGTGTTTTGTATTGGGTCAAACACACACTCACACACACACACATTGTCTATTTCTCAACTTGTTGTGTGATCAGAGCAACTCATCCAGCTCCCTTATCTTACAGCAGAAAGAGCCTCTTTATCAGTTGCCTTTACCCGACTATCTCACATACCCTTCTCTTAAGGCCTAGCACGGGGCTTTGGAGATAAACCTTAGAATTAGGGTTATTCTTAAGTAATGCTATGACATCACCCAGAAACAGACGGTACACGGTGATTGGTGTTTTTTGTTATCAGATGTGTTGGACAGCTTTGCAGAAAATGTTTTACTTGACCTCTGTTTCCCACTCTTTCTCTGTAAGGCATACTGACAGCATTATCTGAGGGAGAACTTTACTCCAGTCCTCTAATGGCAGCCGCCTGAGTAAACGGCGTCTCCGGAACCATGTGTTAGTTTGGGCTGTGGCTGTAAGCGCCTTCATCCCTGCACTGTTGTTCTTCAGGATCCGCACCTCCACAACGGCTCATCCTGCCTTCCGCAGGATGTGTTGTTCAATTGTTCATTTACCCTAATCCCTTATGGGAAATGCCTTTTCCTAAGGACCGTATTACACTGACAATATAGAAAGCGAATGTGACAGAAATTGTGCCACCCCTGGTTATTCAATTCACATTACATTTCAATAGAATGCAGCAACTTCACCACCACCTTAGTGTCTACACTCCTGATGTCTAGGGCATATAAAATATATTCATCCAGAAACAGCAGGTTTTATTAGATTGGGCAAGCGGAAGCAGGGAGGTGTTGTGTGCCCACGAATGTAATTCAGCTTCTGATAAGATGAACAGGTCACTCAGCCACTAATAATATACTTGTGAAAAGCAAGCTTAATATCTTCAAGATACTTTTTCAGATTCACAGAACATTTCCGAAAACAATCGTCTGTGAACACAGTTTGTCGCTGGAGCCATAAATGTAAATTAAAACTCTTCCACGCAAATAAGAACCCAGATATAAACAAGATTCAGAAATGCTGCCTCCTTTGTGCCCAAGCTCATTTAAAATAGACTGTATTAGAGAGGTATGACCCTGAGTATAGTGTTCATCCAGCAAGGCAAAGAGGTAGAGCGAATGGGTTTCAGGTTCAAAGAAAGTCTTATTTTTTTGCGCACCTGGCTGACCAAACCGAAAGGTAGCTGGGGTCACTAGACCAGGATGTGTGACATGATATAGACCTGAGAGGTAGTTCTGTAAGAAGTGGGCCAACAAAGTGAGGTGGTGGATCCAGGAAGTGGAGGGTCCTGTATAATGATAGCTTTTAAGACCACCCCAAGGGAAGGACAAGAGATATCTTGACCCTTGGCACATTGTGGACATGAAGACACCTAGACCAGTTAAAGTGGAGCTGTACCAGCGCCTCTCTGGTCTGGAGACCACAGATTAGCATTGCCTTGTCCAAGAGACTAAGTATCTATGAACTTTGCACACTTTTTGATTTTGCAATATTTGACCATTAGACTTTCCAAAAATGTCCTATAATGTTTCCAGAGGCGCACTGTTGGAAAGAATTCATCATGATTGCTTCAGATTTGGATGTGTGCTTTGGGTTGTATTCATGTTGGAAGGTGAAATTCCATCCCAGTATCAGTGTGCTTGCAGCAGGTTTCCCTAAAATACCTTTCTGTACGTTGTCCATTCATTTTCCCTTCTGTCCATGATGATGAAAAACAAAACAAAACAAAAACCATCAAAGAAAAACAAAGAAAACAAAAACCTCCCAGGATTACTTTTTAATAATGTTACAAAAAGGCAGTCATAAAATTGTACAATAACTACATACAGTAACTACTTTTAGTCTTCTGAATTAAATTGTATTACACCGAAGGTCAGTGAGGTATGCTGAGCTTTGTCAATGCTCTACCCTGTCCTATCACAGCTCCCCCTGCCTATCTTCAAAAACATCTCAAACCGAGCTACCTCTTTCTTTCGAATTTCTTTCATAAAAAATCTCTGTTGTATTTTGTCTTTTTTTAAACAAAACAAATGGTTGCTTTTTCTACACATATTATACTGATAATTTCTATACTGAGAACAAATGTACTTACTATTACAGTAACTGCACTGTCACCCTCCTGTTTTATCCAATTCGTGTCACATAAAAAGTATAACATCAAGTGTAATAGAAATAGGATTTACCATAAACGTAGACAATTGTTTTTCAACACATTGAAATTAGCAGATAGCAAGGGAAATGGCGATAATAACTATCTTATAGGCAACTTAAGGTGTGCGATAATCATTTTCTGTGATCCTCCCATTATGCCTCAGGAAAACATGTTGTTGATTAGCCTAGATATCAAATAAATTAGAATGAACTGGTGAAATAATGTGCACAGTTCTTTATAATGCTCTTTATAATGATTTAGATATTAAGGAACTTAGTTTGGTGTCATGATGACAACACTAACAAGCCAAAAATTACCTTGAATCTTTATTACGTCATTATAAATATCCACAAAAGTCTGTTCAATGGAAACTGCTAAAATAATCTGTTCCTTCTGTGTATTTTCGAAATTTCTCTTTAAATAAATCTGCCACAAGTTAGATTGAAACCTAACTTGTGATGTGATTGTCTCAGCTGGCTGTTTTAGGATTAAGTCACCCATAAAAGCTTCTCCTGAAGGAATAAAATGTATAAGTATGGGTAGCCTGGACAACTAACAAAAACATTCAACAGAGGATTTTGGGGTGCCTGTTTGGGGGTTCCTGTTTGAGATATCTGGTTTTGGGGTGCCTGTTTTGGGGTTTCTGTTTGAGATATCTGGTTTTGGGGATGCCTGTTTTGGGGTTTCCTGTTTGTGGGCTCTGATTTTGGGGGTCCTGGTTTTGGGGTGCCTGGTTTGGGGTTTCTGTTTGGAGTTTCTGATTTTGGGGTTCCTTTTTGGGGGTTCTGGTTTTGGGGGTACCTGTTTGGCGGTTCCTGTTTGGGGTTCTAGTTTTGGGGGTGTCTGTTTGGCGTTTCCTGTTTGGGGTTCTAGTTTTGGGGGTTCCTGTTTTGGGGTTCCTGTAAGGGCATTCTGATTTAGGGGGTTCTGGTTTTGGGGTGCCTGGTTTGGGGTTCCTGTTTTGGGGTTCCTGTTTGGGGGTTCTGGTTTGGGGGGATTATTCTTTTGTTTGCTGTTGGTTCGTAAGGAATAAATCACTCTCATAATTCTATGCGATATGTATCAGTCACCCATCAATGTAATTATTTTAGAGAAATATGAATAATCAGATACATCAATTTTTTATGGCATTTCTGATTGCCTCATGTGGCCTAAATGTTATTGTTGTTGGCTTTGGTTTCAAATTGTGTTTGCCACTGGAAGGCACTTCTCTGTATGGATTCTCTCTGTTAACCACTAAAACTGCATGAATCACCTGATTCTGCTTGTTCAGCCCAAAGAGTTTATAACATGACTACATGGACAATTCCTCTTTCTTCCATCAAGATCCACTAAACAAAGACAAAACACAAGGCAGGGTACTCGTGGAAGGTGCCATTTGGCACATAGGGATATCAAAATGGGTTACCTGAGGGGACAGGCCAATGGGCCTACAGATACCCACTGGCTGATTCACTGACTTACAGACAGCCAGCTTACGTCATTGCGTGTTGGTGTTGACCCCACCGGTTCCGTGTCACTTGGTTGTCAGACAAACCAGGGGGCTCTGCTGGCACACTGTGTGCTGTCATGAAGTTAATGAGCGTTGAATAAAGCATGGGGCACACTGTGTCCTGAATTGGGACCTGGCTGCCTGAAAACGAGCTCAACACCAGGTACTGTACGCTGCACAGACTAGCATGACGTGACATAAATATTAATCTGCCAAATTAAAAAAGTGTCGACTGGCTGAATTTTTTATCAGACCTGTAGCCGATGTTCCCCAGGGAGTATGTGTTTGCAAAACAAACCCAAGCATGAGTCTTGACAAATGAAGTGGCTGCAGATCCAACTTTTCTGGATCTTCAGTCTTTAGTCCATCTTCAGACAAAAAAATTGACAGATTCCTAATGCTTTTGCGCATTTGTTGTTCACATCCCACATGTAGTTAAACACATCACCAACTAATGACAGTATTGTGCATAAACCTTACAGAACCAAGGAAAACAGCTTGTGAAATGTAGCATTACAGTCACACCACTCCAATAAAAACCACATGAATGCTGATTCTTTACCTATTAAACATGCATGCATCATTCTGCCTAAATCACATTCCATTCCGATGAACAGGGAAATCCATTTAAATGTTCTTTATTTAGGGGTTGTGTTGAGGTTTGCTAGAGTATTGTTTTTTAATAATGCTCTTCAGTAAAATATTTTTTGTTACATCAGACTCTACACCCTTGATGATTTTTATTCCTTTGTCACTTGTGCAAATGGCCGAGGAGTGTGTGAACGAGAAAATGGAGGGCAGTGGAGTTAAGGAGTGGCCCATTTGGGATTTAGTCTCTGTATTGTGACACGCAAAGGTATTTTCCTTCCCTAGTTTTCTGTGCTGATATACATTGAGAATGAAACTCAGTGGATGTCCTTATCCTATAACCAGTGAATTGACAATGTATGACAAAAATACATTCTTTGTTTTAGTTTTTCTTGCATTGTTTTTAAATGGTTGGCATGTTAGCATTTTTGGGGGCCCTGAGCAAAATTCTATTTTGGGCTCCCTCCCCTAGCAGTCCCTAGTGGTCAGGGGCCCCCTAGTGGTTGGGGGCCCCAACCGACAGCTTAAGCCGCTTATGCCCAGAACTGGCCCTGATGACATCCAAAGAAATTAAAATGTATTTGTAAGATTTGCAACAAAGATCCTTAGAGTTTTTAGTATAATATGACTAGTGTAAAGGTTTCCTTCACTGACAAAACCAAAATAAAATAGTGAAGCCTGAAATGTAGTTCTGAAAAAGTCTGTTCGTAACCAGATAAGTGGGTTAATCAGGTTTTGGTTCCAGAATGACTGGTTCTCAATTATATCATTACAATGATCCATTAGATGTTTTCTTCAAAATAATTTGTATGATTTTTATTTTTGCTTTTCATCTCCTGGGAGAATCTTTTCTCTATCTTGTGGTTACAACTATAAAACAGATATTGTAAATAAAAACACTGAATTAAATTAAACACTATTCCTATATTGTATATTGTATACTGCACAATTAAAATTGTATCATACTGTAGGTTACAACTGTACAAGGTTGTAGTCTAGACAAATATCCTTAACTTTGCAATGAAAATGCTTTATAAATTAAAACATTATTATTAATAATCACCCATATGTAGGACGATTTGATCATTAAATGGATAAATCTGTTATTAATTTTATACCCGGCTTCCAATATGACAGCAGCAGTGATGTTTTTGAATTAAGTGAAACCACATCGATTACATTGAATGTATACATGTTGATTAAGTTGGCCAGATAACTGATTATGTGGAAAAACAATAATGTAAAAAATATTATTCTGAATGGTGTCAAGGATACATTTGTGGTCCAGTAATTCACTTTTTAATTCACAGTGCACAATGCAGGCACCAATGACAATACTTATTTTGGTGACGAGAGAGGCCATGGTGATGGACAACGTGGTCTCAGGACACTACGCAGACTATTTTATGAAAATCCATTGCCCCCGATTTTGTATGATATGTTACATTACGTTACATTACAATGCGCTACCAAAACGTATGATACTTCACAAAATGCATAAAATGTTACATATCTTACAAACGCTATTACAACATATAAAATGTTATGAGCGCTATTAATATGTAAAATAAAATATGAAAACCAGACAAACGTATGATGTTTAACGAATGCTACGAAAACATATAAATCATTACGTATTTTGACAAAATTCTTAAGCCAAGTTTCAAACCGGGAATTTTCAGATCAGAAGACAGTCACTCTACCCATTGTTTCAGACAAGGTTTGCAATTCAAAAATGAGTAACAGCATTACCAAGGTCGCTAGAATATGTAATGAATGCCTTTTTAGTTTACAGATGGATTAACATTAGGCATCACAGCACTGGGGTTAAGGTTAGAGTTAAGGTTTGGGCTAAGGTTAGAAAACAAAAAAGGTTAGGTTAAGATTTGGTTAGGTTTAGGTCTCACAGCACTGGGGTTCAGGTTAGGGTTACGGTTAGGTATCACAGCACTGGGGTTAAGGTTAGGGTTATGGTTTGGGTTAGGATTAGAAAGAAAAGCACTTAAAATATATGAATGTTGTAACACCATTACTCCTCCATAAGTGTCCTCCTGTCTAGAGCAGGTAGCACACCTGTCAGTGGAGCAAAGTGTTTCTGGTTTGAAACACAGTCTACTGTTTTCTTTCTGGATTAATACTTTTACTTAACGTAATATATCTTACAAAATAGTCTGGCTAAGATTTATGTAAAATGGTCTGCATAATCCTTCTGAGACCAGGTTACAACAGAATAGAATCTTATTGGTGGATGAGCTCTGTGTTTATTCACTTTCACAGGGTAAGATCAACATTTCCTAGCAGGTTTGCTTCAGAGCATTGAATGCAATGGTTTCTGATTAGGCTATACCTTTTGCATTCTTTCTCAAGTTCTGGTTTGACAGGGATTGCTAGGTCACAAACCAGTTTTCCGGAATACCTCTCAGAGATGTGTTGTGGAAACTGCTTGTTTATTAAAAGGGCATGTTTTCTTTTTTTCAAGGTGTATTTTACAGAATGAACAAATCAGGGCCGAGGCTGAAAAGTGCAAGTCTTCCAATCCTGTACTGCATAAACGACCACAAAGGAAATCAGAACAGGATAATTACAATCATACTGCTATGACAAGTCCTGTTACTGAATATGGAAAAGCATGCTGCTATCTTTAGCTGAACAATTAAACAATGCACAGTACTCTAACCAACAGCTAATGTACTTCCTCATGTGTCATGTCTGCTTTCCTTTTAAACAACATCCCAAAAAGTGACCTCAAAGCTGTTCCCGGACTGAGTGTGCTTCAATAGTGCAGAGACAAGACAGTTAATTGACAGATGGTGAAATCAATTGTTCACAGCCTTACTAAATCATCAAGCTGGGCTTCCCCTGGGTCTGCCAGTTCTCAGGATTCCAGTTGCTCACATATGCATACAATTATATTATCTGTACCATGATTATTATTGTTGGAATACAGTGCCAAAAAATACACATTAGCTTCATATGTATTGGCTATAAAGGCACAAGGCACAATTTTAGGCTTGAAAGCTCCTGGTGCAATCAGACCTACCTACAAACTGAGAATGTGAAAACAACTGGAAATGAATCTGTGCCACAGAAACAGCTTACTGCTAAATTGTTTTGGTCTGGCTTTGACCATTTCCAAGAAAATAAATGGCTTGAAGTGGGTTGAAGGGTGCAATGCAGAGAAGATATGCAACAGTTGGCCTCTTGCCGTGATGTACTGTTAACACTGATCGTAGCTTGCGGTGAGGGAAGTAACACTGCCTATACTTTGTATGCATTTTTCTTCAATAAGGGGATGATGCTTGTCCAATTTAATGGGAATACAGCATCACTGGGCTCTGGTCAGAATCAGAGATTTGCTGGTCTTTTTACTGGTCTTTTACTGCAAAACATTTTTTTGTAGTCCTTAGCAGAGGACCGCCCAGATATAATAATATTAATGCTTTAGAATTTCTTTAAGTTATTTTTATTATACAAAAATAATATCAAAGTGTATAAAAAGTCCCTTCTTTTAGATTAGTTACCTAAAGAACTCTAATCACAATTTCCTTTAATTTACTGTGTTTTGCTATGTAGAAATGCAAGAGACCACATTTACATCATTCTCATTTTCGGATTATTGTGATGTAGTCATCAGCAACAACTCAACTTCTCTCTCTACCCAACGGTGACAAGCTCCTTAGATTCTGGCTTCCACATTGACCACGATACCTTGACATTCTCCCAAGGAATTCCAAAGATTGCCGTCTGACACTAGTCTGACCACTGCCAGTGACTCTGCCTTGTTAGTCAGAAAATAAGTTGGCTTTTAGGTGACTGATTGCATGTGCTGAGGCACCTTTGACTTTTGTGGTAACTTGGACCTCACGAGATGGCTCAAAGATGTTGAAAGAAGTCATTCCAATCTTACTGTAGCTGCGTTTGATTTGATTTGATTCAACTTTATTGTAATTGAACAGTATGAGTACAGTACAACAAAATACAGATAGCATCGGACCAGAAGGGCCAAGAGAAGAAGAAGAAATGTTCAAGTATTAGGGTTAGTGTTTGTTACCAGTGGAATGTTTAAACGTGCAATGAGGGCAAATACAGTGCAAATGGCAATTCCAAATGTGCAATGAAGGCAAACATGGTAGGGCACAACTTTTTCGAAGAAGAGTCCGTCCATACATCTGTGAAGTGTAACTTATTGTATTGGGAGTTGTTCCCTCTCTGGATGGGATGGGTAAAAGGACGGCTAGCTGGGACTGAACAATTCTCATTGACTGTCATCTGTCAGTCTGAATCAATTTAGCAGAGTTGTGGAGTTTGCTGCATGGTTATATTTCACACTCAGTTGAGAGGCACATAAAAACCTAATAGTTTTGTCTTTAATTCTCATTCTGAATGAATGCACAATATAATTGTTACTGTATAGTCTTTTCTACACAAGGGGCCAGACAAGATGTTAAGAGAGATTCCGTGTTGCACAACTAGAATACTTCTGTTCACTCCTCACATAAGGGGTGCATTAGATTAGGGTTATTGTGATTTCCAAGCAGAGGTGGTGATTTTAATAAAAAATAAAGTTGATATCTGCGAAGCCATTGTTTTTCTTTTTACCTTTTCACATCATACCCATAAATGGAAAAGTGCAGTACCAACCTGTTACTTGAAAAAATATGCATAGCAACAAACCATTTATTTACCCTACTTCAACACATAAGAAATACGTATGCTTGTCCAAGACAGTTGGACGGCAGAATGATTTTTGTCTCACCGCTTGTGAGACTCCTTGACTTTGCTATCTCTCACACTACATCAGTTTTATAGTCTCCTGGGGCCGACTTACTTACCAAATCAATTATCCAGCTCTCCCCTCTATTTCTGAAAAGCTACACTGGGACACATCCATCATGTCACAGTCCAAAAAACAACATTAAAAAATACTCTGGTCTGTGGAAATATCCTCTTAGTTCTTGGAATTATACTGTAGAACCTTTTGAAACTATGTCTTGCTAGGACAGAGATCATTTGCACAAGACCAAGACACAAAACAAAACAAACAAGTATTTTCATTCCTGTAAAATAACTTGGGTAGAGAGGGTCTCATGTGAATGTCCTTTCTGAGGGATTCAAGGCCACAGCATCCCACAGCACTCCCTGCCTACAGAAAAAAGTAATGAGTGCCTCTACTGTAGGTTGCAAATATTGTCTTCAACAGTCGTCAAAAAACGGTTCCAAAAAGTTGTGTGGCAGGATAGGGGTCTACTAAGAATCATTTTATAAAACACTTTCACCATTGATTGGTTCATTAGTTTGATTTTATGTAAAGATATATTTCTAAACAGATACAGTTTTCTAAACGAATTAAATCTGTTAGTAATTGCATTTATCACACTCGTTACCAAGGTGGTTGGGTATTTCTGGGGTAATCTCTGTATACAGTCTTACCCACCCGGCAATCATTTTCAACTTTCAAATATTTGCACAAAAGGATTTGCATTGCACTTTGCATACATGCATAATATGACTTGCAGGCCTAGTGTCCCTGGTGAAAGTCTTCATTGACGGTTTTATGCTAAAAAGTAGATAATGGGGTTCTTTCTAGGATGTTTCATAGATTGTTGAAGGTAAAGGCTTCCACCCAGCACCAAAAATGTTGTTCTCATGGGGCGAAACCTTTTTTTGCTAAGAGTACTGCATGTAGTTTGGAAGAAGTGTTACTGGAAAAAAGGGCAGATGGTCCTGGGGCAAACTGAGACATGAACACTGGAGAAATATGGACTTCTGTATAGGCAGACATATCTGAAATCATAGACTGTTACCTTAGCTCCCACCCCTGTATGTGTGTGTGTGTGTGTGTGTGCGTGTGTGTGTGTGTGTG
>JACXGJ010012236.1:0-18313 GCA_016801105.1 Esox niger | reverse complement strand
CCTTGCGATCAGGATCTGTGCCAGTTGTTCTCGGTCCACCCAGGCAAAACTATGAAGCTGTTGTCCCAAAGGATTCTTTCATTCATGTGGATGACTTCCCTTCACTGAAGGAACTGGCAGATTGGCTTATCTTGCTGGACAAGAATGACACCCAATACTTAAAGTACTTCAGCTGGCGGAGACATTATAAAGTAAATTTTATGGACTTTGGAAAAGCACATGCTTGTCAAGCGTGTGGCTATATTCAACAGAATAAAGGATACAGAATTTTTCAAAATCTTAATACCTGGTTTTGGGGCTAATGGCTCGTATTGTTGTGGTCTACAATGCTGTTTAATGAATAGTACTGCATCTTGAAAATATTAAGAGACAACAGAAGACAAAATGCAATATAACAATACAATGTTGGAGTTTAAATTCCTGGCCATGAATTGATTTAGCATATTATTTGAAGTGTTAAATTTCTGAACCATTGTTTTTGTGATATAATATTATGATTGGATGTATTATCTTATTCTTTGTATCTTTCTCCTCATGGACAACACATTGCTAAAAATAAAGAAAATGAACGCTACTTTGCTTGACTTCAGACTGACTGCTGCTCGCGGATTAGCTGATTCAGAGAAGGATGTTGCATTGGCCAGTGGTTTCGACTGGTTCGTTTTTGCTGATCTCTGCCTGTTTCCATTGCCTTGACACTCTCCTCATGGCAATAAAGCAGGGCCTTAATCACATCACAAAACTGTGGAGAACAAGACAGCTAGAAGTGATTGCGGTCCAGAACAGAGCACGTTTGAAGAGCAGCTATTTATAGGCCGATGCCAGCTGGTTTTAGAAGCAGCCAGTACTCGGTTCCGGTGCTAATCTGAAACCTAGTGCAAGGAACGCCATTTGTGTATCAAAAATGTACATTTAACACATTCACTTATAAACTGATTACTTTGCTCTGTAGCCGGCCGGGAGGCCCTGGTGGAAACCCCCCAGCACATCACTGGTACCCAGCTTCCTGCCATCGTAGACCTCCAGCGCAAGCTGGGTCTGCCCAGGGTATGTGGTGTTAGCTTCCTGTTCTGATGATGTCCAAGAACAAAAAGTTATGCAACCAAAAGTCAGGGGACAGCCATCTTTATTCAGCATGAGACGTTGATGTTAACAGGTCATAGTTCCCACTCTCTCTCTCTCCAAAGAATACAGGAAGTTCCACAATACTTATAATACAAGGGAGGCGGCCTAGGGTCAAACCCAGCCAAATACCCTCCAATAAGAAAGGCCTAAATGACCTTTGTATGGGATGTTCCAGCATATGGTCAATGGTCCTATCCCTCAAGCCTGTGACAGTCACATGGGCAACTCCTAGCAGGAGGCATAGACAGGACGTGTGTTCAATCTATACACCTCTGCTCAAGTGTTAGTTAGTACATCTGTGTTGTGTTAAGTTTCTCAAGCCTACTTTCTCTCAGTGGCATCATCAGGGACACTTCCCATCCATGCCACAAACTGTTTGCCCTCCAACCATCAGCCAGGCGGTTCACGTCTCTGCTGAACCTGAACTCACTAACCACCTCTCTGGGACCTTGTTGTACTACTCCCTTTGTACTACTCTGACACTGCCTTGCAAAGTCTGACAATGGTAGGTTTCAGTTGTTACAGGTACATTTCTACAGTTGTGCTCAATAGTTTGCATAACCTTGGAGAATTGGTTGTATGTACCATTTGTAAAGAAAACATGAGTGAGCAGGCAAAACATATGTCTTTTATTTCTAATGGGATTCACATTAAACTGTAGGTCATAACAGAATGGCACAATCATAAAACAAACATGGCAACAAAGAAAAAAAATGAACTGACCCCTGTTCAGAAGTGATACTGTGTATTGCAGCCTTTAGCATCAATGACAGTGTGCAGCCTTTTATAATAGTTGTCTCTGAGGCCCTGAATTTTTGCAGGTGGTATTGCTACCCATTCATCTTCACAAAATGACTCCAGGTCAAGCAGTCTTTGGTTGTCTTGCATGAATCGCACGTTTGAGATCTCCCCAGAGTGTCTCGATGATATTAAGGTCAGGAGTCTGTAATGGCCACTCCAGAACCTTCACCCTTTTCTGCTGTAACCACTGGAGGGTCAACTTGGCCTTGTGATTCGGGTCTTGTTGTGCTAGGAAGTCCAGGAGTGTCCCATACGCAGCTTTCATGCAGAAGAATACAAATTGTCTGCCAGTATTTTCTGATAACATGCTGCATTCATCTTGCCATACATTTTCACCAGATTCCCTATGCATATAGAACTCACCCCCCCCCAGAACATCAGTGATCCACCTCCATGCTTCACCGTGGGGATGGTATTCTGTTCACTATACGCCTTGTTGACCCCTCTCCAAACAGCATTTATGGTTGTGACAATAAAGCTCTATTTTGATCACGTCACTCCAAATTACAGTGTGCCAGAAGCTGCGAGGCTGTCATGGTGTTGTTGGGCACATTGTAACCAAGCTTTTTTGTGGCATTTGTGCAGTAACTCGCCTATGAGCCTCATACTCTAGTCTGCTCAGTGCATCCATTTGAGAGCTAACAAACTCATTGACTATTTATACACAGACACTAATTGAAATTTAAAAAGCGGGAAAATTCATCTTTGATTGCCATTTTCAGCTGTGCGTCACCTTGAATGTCTGTAACAAGGCCAAACATTGAAGGGTATGACAACTTTTGACCAGGGCAATTTGGGTGATTTCTGTTAATAATAATAATAATAATAATATTTAAAAATAGCTATGTTAATGAATGGCTTCATATGATCACAAACTGAAAAAAATGGCTTTTTGCATGATCAGTCACATCATATAAATCAGTGCCAAAATATCACAATTTCTGCTAGGGTATGCAAACTTATGAGCAAAACTGTATAAACAAAATCCAGAAATGACAGTTCTTTCTCATGCCCCAAACTCATTTTAGATGGACTAAGGCAAAGTGGAAAACTGTCCTGAGCTATGATTAATCAACATTTTAAATTATTTTTAGGAATCATATTCTACATCATCTGGACTAAAGAGACGAGGAACTATCCGATTTCTTAGCAGCATACTGTAGCAGTCCTAAAGCCAGCGTCCATGATGGTATGGGGGTGCAATAATGCACATGGCATGGATGACCTAATGCTGAACAATATATACAGGTTTTTGAGCAACATATGCTGCCATCCAGACACGTCTTTTTCAGGGCAGTCCTCGCAAGACAATGACAAACCACTTTCTGCATATATTACAACAGCATGACTCGCCCATTGGTCCCTTCAGTTTCCAAACACTTGTTAAAAGAAGAGGTAATGCCACAAAGAGTTGAACATGCCCCTGTCATGTTCATGCCTCAAAATGTTTTAAACATGTAACTGGCATCGATTTCAAAACGGGCATGTATTTATCCCAGAACATCAATCAAGTTTCTCAGTTTCAACATTTGATTTGTTGTCTTTGGTACTATTTTTTATTAAATATAGAGGTAAATGATTTGCACATCCTTGCATTCTGTTTTTATTTGCATTTTATCCCAACTGTTATGGAAATGGGGTTGTATTGGAATATGAATATTTCAAACTGAGCTCAGAATCTCATGTCCTTTAGTCTCAAGTGTCTACAACCTGAATTGATTGATGAGAGAACCTGCCAGAAGGAAAACCCTAACGAGCATCAGTAAGGCATCAATTAGTGGCTGGACAGACAGGCTATTTATTTTAATCTAATGTTTGTTTGTCTATAAAGATCTTTACGTGTGTTTTATATACAAGACTGTGTACAGACTTGTCTTGCATTTAAATGCCTTTCAAATGACTTTCCAGGTTAATTAATGGTAAATAAATAAAAAGTAAATACATTTTCAACAAGCTGAGAATAAGGACTTTTTGTTGGCAACTTCTTGCTTTTAAGGCAGCTGCATTGTGACCTTCAATGCAGATCCAGCTGAACCAGTTCAGATCAACCTTCAACCTTGTTTCAATAATATGCATGTATGTTTTTCAACCTGGTCTCTAAACTGTCTTCAGCTTTGCTAGACTGGTTTAGTATTATGTTTAAAGCACACAAGAAAATAACAGACTTGCGTTCTTTAGACAGGAAGTCACGTTTGTTTTAATAAGGATTTCAGGCCCATTGTTCATTATCCAGCACCACATCCCTTGTGAACTCTGTATACTTTAGTTAAAGAAAAATGTCAGCCACAGTATCTATACAAAGACAGTTAACATGCAGCTTGACATTCAATGATCCAACAAAGCATTTGGGTAGGAAGGAAATCAATTGAACCATTTAGGAAAATAAACTGGGTTAGTTTTATAATACATTTATGTGTATCTGTGTATCTGTGTTGGAAACAGCAAACTGAGTGCTAAAGAGGTTTGCTTATAACAAATGAGTAACTAAACCGACAAGTTTTGTATTTGCAAATGCCCAAGTAGGAAATGTGTTTTTATGTTGTGGACAAATGAGGACATACAAGTCCCTCAAAGATATCAAAATCTGATAAATCAGGCTCCATGTGTTTTTTGACCACTCCCCGGGTTTAGGTATATGTTTCGACACACATTTTATATAGTTTGTTTGTTTAGATAGGTTAGGAAGCATGGATTCCACAAGGATATAAGAACAAACACGGGTCAGCAGGAACTAGAATGTGAACAGAAGTTTTATTTTCTAGAAAATGGACATGACCAATTCTTTTTTTTATTTTTTATTAAGGCAACATGTGTATGTCGGCTCAGGTCTCCTTTGTGTTATTGTTGGTAGACTGTTAACAAAATGGAAAGCTTTATTCATAGTATTACTTGAAGGGTCGGCATCTGACCTTTGAGAATAACCTTTGTTACATTGACAGCCAGGTGTGTACAACCCGTCTAAAAACAATGATTGTAATGGCAAACTAGTTTGCAGGACTGGTTAAACAGCCTTAGTACAAAAGAAATGAGATCGCTTAAGCCAAGCTCTTACAGTGTGTGTGTGTGTGTGTGTGTGTGTGTGTGTGTGTGTGTGTGTGTGTGTGTGTGTGTGTGTGTGTGTGTGTGTAGGCCAGTGTTGGTTGGGGGTAAACTAAAGCACGTTTCCACGCAGGCTCATTGGTTATGAAATAAATTCCAAATTGGAAAATATTTATTCAAAAGCAAGTTAACATAACAACACAGAACGCTGAATTAATTACAAACATTAGGCAGTGTAGCGTCTCCCGACTGTAAAACAAATGTTTTAACCCAGAGAAAACAACTTACACCAAGGTTTCTTCTACAGCTGACAATGGGTCTTTCAATAGCACACGGGGAATTAGTTTTAAATCACTGTTTTAGATTTAAAAGGTATAGCCTTACTGTCTCCAGTTTGCTCCCTCCAAAAAATAAAAAGATTCAACTGATTTCGCCTCGATGTTTGTAGGTGGTATTAGCTACCAATGTCAGGACTTTTCGTGCAGGCTAACGTAGAACAACAACATAGTGTCGTTTTTATATTTATTCTATATGTACGTAACAGGTAGGAAAACACTGAACAACAGTTGTGACCAATGCACATTTAGGTAGCTAGGTAGAACAGCCACGAAGCTCAGTATAAACTGTTATACTCTCAACTAATTCGTTATCAGCAAGGCCGTGCAAGGTAGACGATACAAATAACAAACTTAAGTCTTAGAGTTCACAAAGGTAATTGGAATGGCTGTTGAGTTATATGAGGTAAAGTTCCAAAATGTTGAATTTCAGTGGCTTTCAAAAAATGGGTAGGGACTCGATATCCTACATTGCAGGTGTAACCAGTGTGGAATTGACATTTCTACACCTAGGATTGCTCTCTAAAATAATTGTCTTTTTTAAATTATATTTAATGGCTGGAAGTTCATAAGCCAAGAATAAACTCCGTCAACTCGATAGAATACGCTATCACTTAATATAACGACGCACTAAAATACATTATAATGAAAGCACCTCTTTAAGAATTTGTGGGCGGGACCCAATCTGTTGCCAGGTACACAAAAAGGTTGGAACGTTAACCTGTTTCCCCCATACAGGCAAAAGGATATGATCCCGGAAAAGGATCTAGCACCGAAACGTGTCATCTTTATTCGAAGAGGAACATTAAAGCGACCATTTTACAGGTTTGAGTTCATACCTTTGTATTCTATTCCAGAATATTGTTAATAAGAAAGATGGACGTGTATTTTTAGTAAGACAGTTATACTGCTTGTACAATTATTAGGCAAATCGTTTTTCTCAAGATCATTTTTTTGGTTGAAGAATCACAATGCTTTATGTCAATACAAAATATTATTGAACATCAAACCTGAATGTTAAACAAGGTTATTTTTTAATGTTAAACAAGGTTATACTTTCTCAGGGGAATCCATAAGAATCCAGAATTATTAGGCAATAATTGGTGTGCAGAATTATTAGGCAACTCATTATAAAACTATTTCTCCCAACTCATGTGTTTATTCTCAATTTTTAAAGTGTAACAAAAAGGTAACACAAAATGACACTTAAAATGTTTGTCCTTTTGCCCATGAGCCTTTCATCCATGCAGTATGTCAGTTTCTTGATCTGTTCACAATCGACTTTCGCTAAAGCATCAACCACAGCCTCCCAAATGGTGTTCAAAGAGGTATTGTCTTCCATGACTGTAAATCTTATATTTAAGAAGGGCCCACAAATTCTCAATAGAAGTTAAATCAGGAGAGGAAGGGGGCCAGGTCATTATTCAGGCATCTTGCTGACTAGTCAAGCAGTGGAGTACTTGGATGCATGTGATGGAGCATTGTCCTGCATGAAGATCATGGCCTTCTAGAATACTGAGGACTTCTTCCTGTAACACTGTTTGAAGAAAGTACCTTCCAGAAATGGTTTGTAGTTGGAAAATGTGCATAGCAATAATTATACAATCAGAATGCTAACTTGCCTAATAATTGTGCACACAGTGTAGGCCTATAATGTATTTCAAAATAGCAGACTACGAATTGACATTTAAATTCTACACATTTCAAAATGTTTTCCCAATTTAAAGGTCTTCTCACTTCAACATCACAGCCTAGCTGAAAAATATTATCATGCAATTTGTGAAATGGGAATGCATTTAAAATGCTAAAGGTTAATATATATACATATACACATATATATATATATATACACACACGTGAATGTATATATGTGTGCGTGTGTGTGTGTGTGTGTGTGTGTGTGGGCTAGTGTTGGTTGGGGGTAAAATAAAGCACGTTTCCACGCAGGCTTATTGGTTATGAAATAAATTCCAAACTGGAAAATATTTATTCAAAGGCAAGTTAACATAACAACACAGAAGGCTGGATTAATTACAAACATTAGGCAGTGTAGCGTCTCCCGACTGTAAAACAAATGAAGGACACATTTTTTTAACCAAAAGAAATCAACTGAGACCAAGGTTTCTTCTACAGCTGAGAATGGGTCTTTCAATAGCACACGGGGAATTCGTTTTAAATCACTGTTTTAGATTTAAAAGGTATATCATACTGTCTCCAGTTAGCTCCCTCCAAAAAATAAAATATATGTGTATATATATATATATATATATATATACATGTGTGTGTGTGTGTGTGTGTGTGTGTGTATATATACATATATATGAATTAGCATTCATGTCGGATGCAACGACTATTCGAAAATATATTAAGAGTGAGTTATTTTTAATGTGAAAACTGATGGGGAAATACACCATTGCTTTTATCAATAGCACAACTCTTAGCAGAGCTGTAGAGAAGGCAATGTGCTGTTTGCCAGGACACTTGTAAAGGCAAAATAACCACATTCTCATTCAGCATGGTTAGATATAAGAATAGTATACATACTGCAATAGGCAAAGTTCCTGAATTACCCAACAGTTAATCAACATGTGTCACCTCCAACAACTGAGGGAACTGTATTTGACAAATTTACAAGGATACTTTCTAGAGCTTCTTATATAGGTGAAATACAGACATAAAATCACATATTGTTAAGTCTCTGACCCTATTTAGCCAGGCAAAATTATGGACACATCCAGATACCTTCCAATTCAGGTTGGCCTTGTCTTGTTGCACTCTAGTGACTCCTTGTGGCAGGTTGGGTGCCTGCAAGCATATTTGTGGTGGTTTGCCAGGGAGTGTTCTCCTCTGGTGGGTGTAAAGGATGAGGCTCAAACCTGCTGGAGCAGTATCAATTTGGTAACGTCATGATAACATTTTTGAGCATCACGATATAGGAAGAGAAACATCTACTAAAATTTGACTTTCGGTGAAATGGAATTGTGGTTTCAATTTGAAAAATGTATTTCAACACACCAAACTAATTAAACATTGATTTACTTTCAATTGTGTCATGAAGCCATGTTTGAATTAGGTTGTTTATTACAACCCCATGTCCCCAACAAATGAGATGCTGTGTAAAACGCAAACAAAAACCGAATGCATTGATGTGCAAATAATTTCATCTCTATATTTAATTGAAAATAGTACAAATTGACAACATCAAATGTTGAGCCAAAGAAATGTTAGTTTTTTTTGGAACAATATATGCCTATTTTAAATTTTATAATTTTATGCAACAACACGTTTCAAATAATTGGAATAGGAGCATGTTTATTAGTTCTGCATATCTTAACAACACTCTGTAAGAGTTTGAGTATTGAGGAGACCAATTGCTGAAGTTTTAAAAGTTAAATGCTCACCCATTCTTGCTAGATATAGGATTTCAGCTGCGCAAAAGTTCGGGGTCCTTTTAGTGGTATTTCTCGTTTCATAATGCAACAAATGTTTAATGGATGACTGGTCTGCACTGCAGGCAGCCTATAGACCTATATAGGCTAGGCCTTTGCCCTTTATCAATTTTGCTCTTTCTGAACCAGGGAATTCGCAGTCTTTCACCAGAGGGCGTTGCCTAACAACGACCACAATCAGGGAGAAGTGCGTGTCATATTCCGCATTGTTTCTCGGGGAGCCACCAAGCTCTTTGTTATACGTTGAAGTCGTGACCAAAGTTCTAGGGAACAAAGCCGTTGAAATATGCGGTTTATTCAAACTCTTCTACTATGCAACGTTCAGACATGGAATCTATGGCGAGTCGAACTGAACATTATTTTGGAGTGGTCTGTCGCTGAAACAGTGGTTTGCTTTGCTGACGTTAAACTGCATTCAACCGGCTCTTAGCACACTGCCGACTTCCTCGTTTTGGACATTTTGCCTGACCCCTCGCTCAAACCTTAACATGAAGAAAGCTATTAAATAGCTATGTTCAAACGTCAACCACATAAAGTTAAATAAAAGACACAAACATTTTAAAGTGTGACAAAGTAATATGTGCACACTTTTGAGGCACTGTACATTTGTCCAAAGGATTCAATTCGAATTCCTAAAAGTATTCCGCCTTTTATGGAAAATCAGTCCAGTTGGCCATGAGACACCCAATGCGAGTTCGTGACATTGAGAGAGTAGGCTACTCGGATTCTGTAGGAACCTCCTGTGGCCAGATAACACCCTCTTGCGTATCTGTCATGCGTACTGTGTAAATACGTGTGATGGCATTCAAATGTTGTGTAAATACGTGTGATGGTATGACAGTAGGCTACATTACTTAAAACATCGCGCCAATTAGTTGCTCTTTCATCCTTAAAATGTTATTTTGGATTTCAGTAGAGAATATGTGCCGGTGAGCAAATATGCTGTATGTAAGCCCTAAATGTCAAATTGGAATACGAATCAATAATACGGATAAAAACACGAATAACTAAAAAATGAATATTTTCAAAAGATCCGTTTAAATTTATTAAAAACATCCTCTACAGCAGTGATACTGTTCCAAGCATTAATAAAAAAAAATCCTCTGTTAGGCACGACTTACCTGGAACCCCAGACAAAAATGAAATATTCAAATTGAAACCACACCATTTGCAGCACAATTTAACCAATCAACATATGGTGCTTGTACTTTGCAAATAAAAGCGATTCTGATCAGAAATGATCAACCAATGATTAAATCATTCTCTTTAAATTGGTTTGCCTGACTGGAAATAGATTATAGACTAGCAGGTAATAGTTGAAGCGATTAGCTCCATTTGGCCAAAATTAGTTAGTGCGCTGCAAGCAATGTTTCATGCCTCCAGTCCTGCAGGTGGCAGTAAATCACCTAAATTGAGCCACATCTGGCATTGCTGGGCTGATTATAAAAGTTAACCTTATCTTTTTTGGCTGAACATGCATGTATTTCCTGTTGACAAACGGTATTGGCTTCGTTTAAACAGTCAGCCCTGTTCCGATCCCCTCCAACATTCGATCCTTCCTTTTGTTGAAAGTTACGTAAAGCCACTTATTGAAAACGGAATTCAGTGGGGAAAAAAACAGAGTATACCATTTTTGGTGTAGTCTAGTGTTAGGACGTCACCACGTACAGAATGCGTGGGTCGCTCATGTCCTCAATGCCAGTGCCATGGAGTAAATACATGGTTTACCTGTAGGTTCGTTTGATTTCATTCATAAGAATAACGTATACTAAATTAGCGCAATTTGTTAATGTAACATTTAACACTTTGCTATCTACCTGTCTGATTTTAGATATATACTCTCATCTTAGGACCTTCCGTCAGTGTGCAGTTGTAAGTCCGAATATCTATCGAAAGTGAAAGCGGTTCACACTTTTTAAATGATCGTAATAATTACGTTAATAGGGCTTTTACCCAGTTTTGTCAGCTAAACTGTTTTGTTTTTTAGTGTAACATTCTATGACTATAACAACGACAGAGTGTAATTCTCTGATCAAGGTGAGAGATGGATCCCACGACGAAGTCTGAGCCGATGCGCGTGCTCGTTACGGGCGGTTCTGGTTTGATTGGGAAGGCCATAGAGCAGGTGGTGAGGAACGAAGGTGGATCTCTCGAGGGGGAGCAGTGGACATTTATTTCCTCCAAAGAGGCCAACCTTGTGTAAGTATCCTAACATTGTACTGAATTAAATTAATGAAAACGGAAGCTAGACATATTGTTATATTCGCTGCAATAATCTCTTGTTTTTTCCTGTTGGAGCTACAGTCTATGTTTAATACATTTTGTGCGTACGTACAAGATGTGTATAATCATGTTTTTTTCCCTTTAAATAATAATGAATAAGGAGAGCTCTGTTATGTTTTGTCAGAGATCTTCAACAGACCAAAGCAGTGTTTGCGAAATATCGGCCCACCCATGTAATTCACCTGGCTGCCAAGGTGGGAGGACTTTACCTTCACATGAGGGAGAACCTACACTTTCTGGTGAGACGTTTTCCTCACAAGTATGTTCGCTGTCCACTGACCCGTTTCCGCTGACCTTTTTCTACCGTGAGAAGAAAATATATATTTTCGATACGAAAATCATAACGGTAGTTTTTTTGGCAACCCGATGCTACATTTAAAAAAACGTTAATGTTTCTGAGGGCTACAAAAATATTTTTTGTATTTGAAAAATCTACTCAGGCATATATGGAAATCTAATGGGAATTTTGCATGATTCAATTTCAAGGGCTCATCTATAAAACACACAAGAGTATCTGAGAAGAACATTATTGTTTTATTATTGGGACAAAATCAATTTCAATGATTTGATGTTATAATAACGAATGTCGTCCAGATGGTGCAAAATGTGTTAAATAAATCTCCATTTGATTATATTAGGCTTTTTGTTGACTTTAAAGGCAATGCTCCCTACGGTTAGACTGAAAGTTGAAGTGTCGGATGCTTACTATTTTTGTTCCTGGCTTTTGGTGCTTGTTTGGTTTAGTGAATGTTTTGCTTTATTTGTAAGGCTGGTTTGAAAGTACTTGCTGATTAGTGTAAGAATGGCCGGGTATGGTATTTTTGCTGTTCGATAACTTTCCGTTGGCACATCATGTAAGGCCAACGTTTAGGCCAATATTCTGGGGCGCAGTAAATATGCAAGGATTGCAAAACAGTAATTGTGTCAACAGTAATTGTCAGGCTATTCCCTCTACACCCTGCTGGTCTGGCACTGCCCTCTGGTGTTGAGTTGGGGATTATGGCTGACCGTTTAGATTCGCTGTAAAAAAAAATAAAATAAAAAAAAATAAATGACACGCTATTGGTAGTAACTAAGTCTCATTAAAACGTCATAGACAACATGTTATGCTTTAAATAATACATTATTTGGATATACTATCACTGCCTTACAATTTAGCTACTATTGACAATCTCGGTCACTTGTAGGCCTAAAATTGCTTACATAAAGAATCGTTCGATAATCACTTCACTACCTCCACAAACATTGACCATGTTTTTCAACAAAATCTAATATAGCAATGAAAATATTTTCGGTGGACCGAATTTCTTTCTGATAAATTGCACAGTGACCAAATTCGGTGTACGTTTTCAAAGATGGGGTAGACTAAATGACAACCTCCGAGTGGTGATGGACACTCAATTGCTATTAGATATTATACCGTATTTTTTGCCTGAATGCGCTTGTTTCTAGTCTTAAAGATTATTTGTTATGGAGGACATGGACAATAGGACAGGAATGCCAACTACGATACACTGCGGTTTCTGAGCATTGTTAGATTAAATCTGAATCAGGATAAATGTTAAGGTGGTGCCAGACTGCTTGAATTTTGGGAATACGCATATAGTTATTAACGACATTGGAGCGTAATATTGGCGAGATTTTGCTCTTGAATTTTTACATCTGTTCAGTTTGTTAATCGCAGGAAATAACTAGGCAATATAATCTCTGCTAAAATCTTTAATCTAACAGGTAAAATAAGCAATCATTGATAAATATAACTTAAAAATTAAACTTGTAATTTACATGAATTTAGTTTGCACATCAGGCTTTTGTTAATTAATATTTTTTTTAATGCGCCTAATTACTGTAACTGTACATTTTTCGAAGGGAAATAAAGATTCTGTAAATAACTTTTATTTGTTTACGTTTTATCCCTTGCATTGCAATTAAAATATTTTGTTGTTTATACTTGTCAGATGCAATGCAAATACATCAACTGTTCAACCAAATCATGTTTTTGAATCGCAATAGATATGGCTCCGGTTCCGCTGTGACAGATTACGACTAGTCCTGGACAGAAATTGACTGGTTAAATTGTTTAGGTCGCACGGCTGCGGCCCTGTACAAGGCAAATTCAGTTCTATGTCTGCCAGCTCACGTTAATTTTAGGGCTATTATTGCATATGAATAATGATAATTAATTTCGATTGTATATATCGATTTAAATGTCATCAAGAATCTCAGCGTCGACATTAAGGTAAACATTTAAAAGAATAGAATAGCATCCAGTGTCTTCGTGGATGGTAGTATTCTACGTACGACGTTTGGGCTGTCGTCTTCATTCCTTTATTCCATTTCCATTTGTTTACTTTCTGTTCTGTGTGTGGAATATTGCCGTTAATGTACCGCAGGTGATGCCGTCAAACTTTTGGTGAGCTATTGGCTTGGAGTTACCAAATCACAGTAAATGTTATTTCCCCACATTCCTTGATTGCCACTTCTTGTTCTTCTAGAAAATGCTGTTGAATCATCTCAACTGAGCAAGTTATTCTGACATAACTTGATCTTATTTTTTGTCATTTAAAAAAAATTGTCACGTGATGAAGATAGACATATACAGTGATTTTGAACATGCCAATAGGAAGGCCTTAGGCCAAGTAATCCACTTTTTCAGTGAAACATTTTTTTTATGCTTTTATATTGCGATCCTGTTTTTGCGGTGATAATCTTTGGGGAAACGCCCCCTCTCCTTTTGGGCAAAATGCCCGGAAGGCATATCACCCCTGAGAATATATTGATTAAATATTACAAAATGTGAACAAAAAATTGTGCTGAGATAACATTTTAAGATACACCCTAATATTAGGAGTTTTCAGTTTAATAGCTAGTGTATTGACCATATTAACATCTAATAAAACAGACCTATCAACGGGAATGATATTGAATGAATTGTTCAATATTATGGATTTAATGTTTTAACAAAACATTCAAAAAAACTCAATAAAAGTTATTTTGTAATAATTGTTATACATAGCTTTTTGCGGTTGGATACTGGAATGTACAATATCACAGTTAAAGTTGTTTTTGTTAACTCACGTACATTTTGATGGAATTATTTTCTTTGATAGATTACATTGACACCTACATTTGGAATAAATCTTAACTGGGGTTATAAAAACCCAGGGGGCATTTTACCTCATAGGGAGACACCATTTACATAGTTTGGCATTTGATTAAGTTGCAATAAAATAGAATAATTCTGCCCAATACTTTCTAAATGTATTTGTCTGACTATGGTCAATATGGTTAAAATCTGACACTGCTTTTTGGAGTCAGAAAATATAAAAAATAATTACTCATAAGGGGGTTGTTTTCCCCCCAAGTTACCCTACTTTTAATTTTGTTTAGACACCTAGAATCATAATCTTTAGGATCATCAGTGCTCTGCCACTGTACACTGTACATCAATTCTATGTAACCTAGAGGGAGAGGAAGAAGAAAACAACTTACAATGACTCTGCAACATGTTGAAAGTAATATAATTATGAAACTGTAAGTTTAAAGCTCCCCATTTCTTCATGATTCCTCAGTATCGCAATTCAATACAATTATGGGGCAACTGTTTTTGTTATCAGTATAGCAAGAAAACATCTCTACCCCAAATTGTCAGTGACTGTATTTGGTGATTCGTTAATTATCTTAATATGGATATCATATGTTCCTGGTTGGGCCGGAGAACAACAAGCTTGAAAACCATCCAGAACATTCTGGGGATTCTTATTAAGCAATAAGGGCATACATTTGGCCTTGTGGTTTAGGTTAATATCTTGATGAGAATGTGTGTTCATCTTCTGTGGACTGTTAGAAGGCAGACAGAACCAGGGTCCCTCTGAGCCTTTGCATGTGTTGAGCTCGGTTACATTTCTGTTGTTGTTTTTAACCCCCAAAACTCCCTAGACACAACCTGATGCCACCAGCCCCTGTTTGGACATATGAATTGGGATAGTTAGGGATGAACGTTGTTATATTGGCCCTAAAGAAAATGCTTTGTGTTCACGGCAAAACATACATTTATTTGACACATTTATTGAAGTGGTAATTTGGTGCCTTGTAAACAGGAAATATTTCACAGTAACTTCCTTGTTTTCATTCTGTAGTTCAGGGTTACTGTGGGGAAGCCTTACTATGGTATTGGGGAATTATGCATTAATATTTTTAACAAAACAAATATTTTTAAGTGACTACAACTCCATTGGGGATCCATCCCTAAAAGACACATTAAGATTTTAAAATCATATTCCCCAAAATGACCTATTTTAAATACTATTTGAATATGGCTCTGAGAACACAGCTACAGAAAACAAAATATAGTGCAGATGTTTTTTCAATATCTTCTGTATGTTTGTGTGTTTTGGGATTTATGAATTGATTGGTATTTTCAAAACATTCATTTTCAAAACAATGTTGCTTTGATCAACAGCACCCATTATTTACTTGTTTTTATTCAGCTGCTGTAGGTAGCCCTATGACTTAATCGTCCTGAACCGCAGGCTGGACTAAATTAATAGCGCGTGACTGTTGTTTTTGCAGCGGGACAACCTGCGGATTAATGACAACGTCCTGCAGACAGCTCACGAAATGAACGTCACCAAGGTGGTGTCTTGCCTGTCCAGCTGTATCTTTCCTGACCAGACCACTTATCCTATCGATGAGAGCATGGTGAGTTGAACCACCAATGAGAACCTCTTGATGAGAGCATGGTGAATTGATCAACCAATGAGAACCTCTTGATGAGAGCATGGTGAATTGATCAACCAATAAGAACCTCTTGATGAGAGCATGTGGACCCTGTTAATGAAAAGCTGGTGAATGACCACCTCTGCATTCTTCCTTCCTACAGATCCACAATGGGCCTCCCCACAGCTCCAACTTTGGATACTCATATGCCAAGAGAATGATTGACATTCAGAACAGGTGAACTGCTGATTAATCGGTTGTGTTTGCCGGCACGTCTTGCGGTCATGGCTGCTTCCTTCCGGTACCCTTTACACGGCCACATGGGTGTCAATACATTGCTATTTCAGCACACTCTCTATCGCCTCAATCAAGAAAATAATCTATGTACACACAGTCGCTGGCTGGTGGAGTGCTCTGTTTTAAATCCTACGGTTCACCGCTAGTTACATGTATGTTTATTCGTAGTTTTCAGTCACATGGTTGCTCTGACAGCCTGGCGGGCAAAACATGGCGGCTAACACGGGGAATTCTATGGAGCTACGGCACAAGCCTGTTAAATGTTCTAGTTTTACAGCCCATGGGTGTTAAGATCACCTCACAAACATGAAAACACCAAACTAAGGTATGCAAACACACTGCAAGTCTTATGCGCTTGTGACCCATATACAGCACCCGCTGCGTTATTTACATCATTAAAAGCAGCGACATCCCTGTTGGAGATGAACTTTTGGGATGTGTACAAACCTTGTGATGAATCCATCCTCTCACACGGATATCGAAACAAGCGTGCAAAAGTACAGACGCTGTGCTCCCCAGAGTGGCTCGATGATATTAAGGTCAGGAGACTGATGGCCACTCCAGAACCTTCACCTTTTTCTGCTGTCAACTTGGCCTTGTTCTTAGGGTCCCTGTCGTTCTGGAAAGTCCAAGAGCGTCTGATACGCAGCTTTCATGCAGAAGAATACAAATTGTCTGCCAGTATTTTCTGATAACATGCTGCGTTCATCTTGCTATCAATATTCACCAGATTCCCTGTGCCTTTAGAACTCACCCCCCCCCAGAACATCAGTGATCCACCTCCATGCTTCACAGTGGGGATGGTATTCTGTTCACTATAGGCCTTGTTGACCCCTCTCCAAACATAGTCCTTATGGTTATTAAGTTCCATTATTGTTATGCAGGTCTTTTGACAGTTCTTTTCTGCTCCCCAGGGCTCAGTATCTAGCCTGCTCAGTTCATCCATGTGAGAGCTAACAAACTTAATGACTAATTATACACAGACACTAATTGTCATTTAAAAAGCCACATGTGTGGGAAATTCACCTTCAACTGCATTTTCATCTGTGTGTGTCACCTTGTGTCTGTAACGAGGCCAAACATTCAAGGGTTTGTAAAATTTGGATCAGGGCCATTTAGGTGGTTTCTGTTATCATTATGATTTAAAAAGAAGCAGAACAACTACGTGATAATAAATGGCTTCATTTGATCACTATCCTTAAATAAAAGACAGCTTTCTTTGGACGATCAGTCATATTTCCAAAATCAAGGCCAAATGTGCAAAACGTATGAGCATAACTGTATTTGCCTGAGACTAACGTGTGTGTGTGTGTGTCTCTGTGTGTGTCTCTGTATGTGTGTGTGTCTCTGTGTGTGTGTCTGTGTGTCTGTGTGTTTCAACAGGGGGTACTTTGAGCAGTATGGGCGGCGCTACACAGCCGTCATCCCCACTAATGTATTTGGTCCTTATGACAACTTCAATCTGGAAAATGGACACGTGCTGTCAGCACTTATGCATAAAACCTACTTGGCCAAGAGTATGTTAACATCGACACACGCAGCACAGACACGCAGCACAGACACGCAGCACAGACACGCAGCACAGACACGCAGCACAGACACGCAGCATAGACACGCAGCACAGAGACATACTCACTGCGTTCTACTCCCATTTCAACAGAGGAGGGAACAGCGCTGCAGGTTTGGGGGACTGGAACACCCAGGAGACAGTTCATCTACTCTTTGGTATGTGTTTATGTGAGCAGATCCTCTTCTGTATGTGTTCATCAACTTACAGTCTGTTAGTCTTGTAAAAAACAGTCGAATGTGACATTTTGGTGGTTGATCTAACGAAGACGGGTCAAAGATGAGACCACAGGATAGACTTCTACATGACAGAACCAGAGCATGTTAATTACCTCACCATTGAGACAGTGAACCCACTCAAGTGTTACCGGTGAAACCTCCACGTGTCGTCGTTCTGCCCGGTGACCGTTGGTTCTCTGTACATGTGGATATGCTCATAGGTCTTCTGGACTTATACAATCCCATGTTAGAGTTGAGGGTGAGCTGTTCTGCAGCCTGCCTGTGTGTTCTGTCTGGGGTCCTGTAATGGTAGAGATGTTTCAGTTACAGCACTATTCTGTGGTGTAATGCTCTTGCAGACACCAACTCTACATTGATTGAATTATATTAAATTAGTCTGTAGCTGGTCTCTGTGGACTGTGGAAATGGTCAAATTGGTAACCTCGCAAAATGATTGTGTGTGTGTGTGTGTGTGTGTGT
>JACXGJ010012235.1:0-12057 GCA_016801105.1 Esox niger | reverse complement strand
GGAGTATTACATTTGATTTCAGTATTCATACATTTTCAGTACACACCAAATAACGTCATTGTAGTTTGATGTTTTTAAAACAAATTATTATTGTCATCACAATTACTAACATTATCTTTACTGACTGAGAACATTATGGCTACGGTTTGGAGTGATCGTAAAGTTAAAATAACTTTTTGTAAATGCACTTCTTTCCATAAACTCTATTTTGGTTGTTCAGTACCACAGCGTAAATAAATGCTTCTTCATGTCAACTGACAAAACAGTATGTAGTTGTATTGTGAAAACGTAATGCGTTAACCTTTTTAAAAGTAGGCAAAAGGGCTTTAAGGTAATTAACATTTTAAGTCTTCAAATTGTAGATTGTTTAATGGGTTTAACACTTAATTATTTATGTATTGGAGCTCAAATGATGCTTAAAAAAATGAATCCCAATGACTGGTGATTCAGATATTAGATTCAATTGTCTTGAGTTTTATAATACTTATTTTAAAGCATTTTTGCAATTTAAGCTTTGTAATTATTTGAATGTGTTATTGACAAATCTGTGATCTACTACATGCTTACCTACAGCATAATGTAAAATAATGAGAAAGGGTTTATGAGAGGGTTCTCCAAATGCCCGTGTTGGTCAAACAATTGGTAAGTCATTAACAGTTTCACTCCTCGACTGACAAATCATAAGAATGCACATGTCATTTTGACTAATGTATATATTTTTTTGCTAGTAACTCTTGCAGGAATCTTTAGTCTCCTAGTTTGTAATCCTGTGAATTCCTGCACCACAGTTCACCCATACAGCCCTTCTAACGGATGTAGTTCTTTCATTACCGCTCTTCTCCCTTTTCTGAGGTGTTCTCTTTGTTTAGGCTCTGCCATGTTTCCAATCTGAATCTTATGTACACAACAGTATGGCTGACTGGATGGATTGACTGGTGTAACTGTATGTTTGTATGTCCAAAACCAATCAACATGATACTGAGTCAATTGCAGTGTTGCCTACATGGTCCAAAACGTTTGTATTGCTTTCTGATTCAGTTGAACTTATGCAATATTGCAGGTGTCTTACTGACATTTTAAACCCCTGACTAACGATTTGCTGATGTTTCTTCTAGCACAGCAGTCCCAGTACTGATAATGTAAGAAATCTAATAACATCGCCACAAGATCCCTACTAACCAGAAGGCACGCTGCAGTCGACCCAGTTTGCCTTAGCTTATGTAACCCGGGCGTAGACACTTCTGCTACCCCGACCTTCAGCAAGTTTGCGCGGCCTTGCAGCAGGCTCTGAGAGCTGTGGGTCATCTGAGGACCATTCTTTTTCTATTCTACCCAATGACTGTACTTGGTTTGACTTCCTGTGTGTGCAAAGACGTTTATCCTTTTGGTATAGATTGTTCCAGATGGCAGTTTAAGCAATAAAAAGGTAAAATGATGTACGGTCTCCTGTATTGTTTTGTTTGATTATGTCCAAACTAATAATGAGTCATTGTAACGTATTGAAATAAGATGCAATGTGATTTTATAACACTTGGGGGCAGTGTTATAGCTCTTCATTAGTTACTGTTAACTGCTTTCTAGCAATGTAGAAAAAAACATAAGTCTATTTGGATCTCAAAAGCATTCAATGGATTCCTTTTCCCAGAGGTTTTTTCATCTAAATTAACAGGACAGGTGAAGGCAAATCTCCATGATGGCCTCAGATTTTCTGGGCTATCAGTCCAATGCATATAATGCCACCAAAGAAGCTGGAAAAAGGCTCAAAGAAAGCAGCGCAATTACAGAGCTCGTAAAGTTAGTAAACCCAGAACCCTTTTCTGCATGTATTTAACAGCAGTCACTGTTTCAAAATCTATAAATGTTCTAAGCGTTTTTGCTGCTGACACTTTATAAAACAGGCTTCCATAGGCTCCCTCAGGCACTATTGGACATAGGCCCAAATTCATTTGGCATGATTTCACTTACAAAGGCCCTGTAAAATAGTTGTGGTTATTCTCCCACTCCTCATAAATGCTAGGATATATTGGATGTGTAGCCAGAACAACAATAAGAATAGCTTAGAGCAGAAGGCCTAGATGTGTTGAGGTGAAATGGGATCGGACAAGGAAATTTGAACAGAAAGCCGGTGCTTTACTCTACTTGGATGGTTCCCTAGTGGTGCTGCTCATGTAGACTCATGCAGCACCATAGCTGTGCTGAACGGGTAACAATGTCAGGGTGTGGTTTTCGTCAACAGACAGATCACCAGACACCCCATGAGACAAATGGGGATTACGTGTCTACCTGCTGTCTGGAAGAACCTGGGACATTTATATGATGGAGTAACTCTTTCCTTCAGGAAGAAACAACTCTACAATAATTTACAAACTTTTTATTTTTCATCTTCAGGCACCAAAATCAGAACTTTATTTATGCATTTCTATGTTATAAAACAGCTATTGCAATATTACATTACAGTGTGAGGTCTTTCTAACACAACTGAAAGCATATTCATATAAAAAAAGCAGACCCTAAATGTATTTATTGATGTCATATGAATGGTGGGTTCTGAAGAAGAGTGTAAAGCTAAAATCATCTTAAATTATCCAGTGCTTCTTCCACAGTTGTTTGGCTCCATGGATGGTCCAGGTGACACAGATACTCTTGAGATGCCCAAGACGGGAGGGGCAGTGCAGGAAGGAAGCGCCGCTGTTAGTTGTCAAAACAGGCCATATCATCACAAAGGTTTGGCTTCAAAGACTAGTTCAGAAGGATTCACGTATCCATACTCTCAGAGAAACCAGTTCTTGGGCTTCTCCTGCATGATGCATTCCTGCCGTCAAGGTCATGCTGTCTTTGGTCTACGGGATACATCCAAAATCAAATCGTTCCCTTACCACAGGGCATGTCTTTCTACCCCATCCACACAGGCCTCCTCCAAATGGGTTCCTTAGTAACCTTGGTTACGTCTTATTGTCGAGTACAGCCACGGGTCTGACCGAACCGGGCGTGTTGGCTGTGTCAATGAAGTCCGTGGTGATCACCTGAGCCTCTCCTAGCCTACGGACGCATCTGTGGACGGTCTTCAGGACACGCTGCAGCCGGCGATCCAGGGCCAGCAGGTGGGGCTCCGTGAGGACCGGCCGCAGTGTGTCCTCTCCCAGGGACTCCCTCATCACATCGCTGAGCCTGTAGCGGTCCTGGGAGAGGAGTCGAAGCCGCAGCAATGTGGAACGCTTAATACTGACCCGTTAGGCGAGGAGGGAAAAGACGGAGGTGAGAACGTGAGAGAGACAAGAGCGAGACTTGACAGATCCCGGGCGTCTTGTTCCTTCCGAAGGTGTTTGAATAAGGGTCAAATGTCAGTCTACTTTATAGGACCTCTATACTTACATGCAGCACTGTGACAGGGGCGCTAGAATGGATATCTCATCCCGAGAATGCTTCCCAAAACTGAAACAAAGAGATTGCCATTGTAAGCGAGGTCCAAACATTCCTCAGAAGTACATGCTGTGTGACAGTACTCACCCTCGAGCGTTGTCGAAGTGCAGAAGGAAACCTTCATCTCCGAACTTGGTGAAGATCTCGTAATGGTGTCTGTCCATGTTACCTGGGGGAGAGCGCAGAGGACAATGACTCACTCACAGCTGTCTAAAGACAGCAGTGGAGACTAATCAGGACGGGGTGTCATTTGGGAAACAATGCGCCTATTCATCGTCCAGACAACGCCTATGCACCACATGAGAAATGAGGTGTCACAAGGGAAGAAAACGGGTCGATAACGGGTGGCGGAACGTACCTATGAGGAAGTCAAAGATGGCCATGTCTATGATGTTGAGGAGCCTGTTTCCTGAGTTGTAGGGATACAGCTGCTTTATCTTGTCACAGTAGAAGGGGTTCACCTCCCACCTGGTGGAGACCGGCACGAGATATTAGATTTTAACAGGATATTATAAGATATAATTAATTGTAATACAGTCTGCCATAATTTGTGTTCAGTCTGCCATCTTAACAAACATTAACAGTAAAACAGAGAAACAAGGCTATAGCAACCCCTGAAGAATGAGCCAATTGTGACTAATTGATACATTTTTTATAAGAATGGCCCTCCCAATGGGGCAATCAGAATAATGGGGCCTGATATCAATGGAAATTCACTTACGTTTTCTAAAAAACTTAGTGGTGTAAGAGATATCAGATAGATTACCCAGAACCAAGTCACGTGAATGTAAATTATCAATAGCCAAGGGCACAAACGTTTAACACATCAAAACCCACAATGACGATTATAATGGGTCCCTAAGGCACATATGTTGCTTGGGGGGGAGGGACCTATGTACAGAATGAAACCACTACGTGAGACAGGGTGAGGGGAGCTCGCTCGCCGAGAACCCTTTTTATAGCGCCGCCACCTGACCCATCTGGGTCCTTTTTTCATGTCAGAACACACATTCAAGACTTATCACACGCCAAGTTCAGTCAGTAGTGTCTGAGATGTACCCTCACAGACGGACGGATATAGATTGACCCCACAAAGGCTCCATAATGGCCGATGGAACGACATGTGCAGGTCCCAGAGATAAGGGTTGTATGCTTACTCCTCTCTCCCAGTGAAGGTGTATGATCTTATCCACGGGTTGGGGATGGAGATACGAGGGGCGATGCTGAGCCCCGGGAGGTAGGCAGACATGGAGCCCTCCAATAGGTCAGGGCTCCCGCACACCGCATATTCCGTCTTACACACATACAGACACTTGGCAAAGAAACACGTGTTGTTCGCTGTTTGAAAGGGAATAAAGTCATATAGATTAATCTGTGGAGATTTTCGTCCTCGCCATAACCACGGCCTGAACAATTGAAGGTAGTTCAGAAAGGTTTATTTTCTCATTCGCAGTAACAAGTTATGGCAATGAAATGCTTGGTTTTCCTACTCCCGACAGTGCAATTAAAACTTAAAACGTGACAGTAGTTATAATATAAAAATAAGAAGATAACAAAATCAATAATAACACTACACAAAAAACATGCATCATTAATAATAACAATACAACTGCACCACCGTAGTGCAACGTAAAAGTATCAGGTGTGCATGATATAATTGGCAGATGAGCAGGATATAGTGACAGGTGTGCATGGGACTATAGTTGGGGTCAAGTTCCACCAGAATGTAAAATAACTGCACAGTTAGCTCTTTGTGACAGACGGAGAATGGACCTCATGCATAATAATCATATTGGGATAATTACAAACGTACCATGAATATAATCTGAAATGTTCTACTGTTTAATTGCGGAGGAGTAAATTCTAACCATGTTTGTTGCATCGGTATATAACTATTGTTAATTATGCAACCAAATGTAGCTTGTGTCGTGCTAATGAATGGATAGTACTGTAATCAGGAGGATATCACTTGACTTGAACATATATGGCTGATTGTGGGCTTGATCGGGCTGCTTTCACTATGGTAACCTCTGGGGTGATCCTTGAAATGGTGCTCGCACTTTAATTGACATAAACTCAGTGTATTGACATAAATTCCAAACTGTGGAACCTGACAGCAGAGGTAATAAAGTTTAAGACTTTCTAACCAACATTGTGGAACTGTGTTGCTACAGAACAGCAATGCCTACCTGGAGAGGTAAAGAACACACTCTTCAGGTCTTCATTGTGAGTGGTCAGTAAAATATCCCCTGTCACGTTTACCAGTCTGCCCACCACCGGCGGAACCCTCCGGAAGTCCAAAATTCTAAAAGATAGAATAAAAGCTCCATTCTGAATAAAACAAACGCATAACTATTCTTCTACTGAAACTTCAAGAGGAAAGTGTCATATTTAAATGCACAACTTAAACGCTTTTGTGCCAATCTCACATTCTCATGGGAAATATATAAAAACGATTCTTATCCATAATAACACCAATTTTGTTCTCTAGTGTGAACAACCAGGTTTTGATGATGTGTAGCAGTAGCCATTTCCCCCAAGGCCATGTTTACAGTCTGACAGACCCACGTGTCTAAATAACAGTCATCAGCTAGTATCTGAACCTGGATGAAGAGATATTCTTGAGGCGCCGGGGCAGGCCTAGCTGATAAAAATAAGGCCTCTGGCACAGACAGAGACACAACACTAAGAACATAGTGAAACAGAGACACGTCACTAAGAACGTAGCGAAACACAGAGAAACAACACTAAGAACATTGATGAGATATATTGCTTCTTATTTCAGTAATCTACAGACCAATTAAAACAAAGATTTTCTCTTTATTTTCCTTTTCTTTTTTTCTTCCATGTCATGAATTTGGAATTGTCAAAATACCATATGCTGTATATTGTGGGGTAAAATTGACCTAATATAATAACATAATAACCGACTTGAACCTAATCTCTACACCCAGTTATTTACACCCTTCTCTGCTGTTGTCTCAGACTAAAACAACCACATTGTCAACTGACTGTCTGTGGGGTTTGGGGTTAATCAGCTGGGACCGTAATGACTGTATTTCACATATGACTCACTTAAGTTAAGCAACCTGTAAGCTTGGAGGTTAGAGAGACTTTACAGTAGACAGTAATTATACCAACACTGTAAGTGTGTGGAAATTGAATACCTGGCTGGGGAAGGAGACGTTTTCAAATAGTGAAGAGGCCTTCATCACACTAGGACGCTATGTTTCAGACTTTAAGATGTATGATGTTGGTTAGCATGAAACTTGAGAGATACAGCAGGCTTGAAAACATTGCCATTTGAAGTGTCCTTATGTTTTTCCAAAATATCTGAAATGGATATCTTTCTAAAATAAACATTGAAGATATTTCCTGTTAAAGTTAAAAGTTGAATAAAACAAAACAAAAGTAATATTAATAGATTACACGTTACCTGTCCAGGTGAAAAGCAGCAATCTCAGCGTTGTGTCTCTGGAAATCGACAAAGTAGAAGAAATCCTCAGGAGTCTCCTGGTCTCTCTGCTGTCTGACAGAGAGAACACATTTAATTCCGGTGACGGGCAAAGGCTTCCCAGGTTTAGGAGGCCATTGCCTATTAACTTTAAGAAAAAGTGGGTCATGCACTGTAACTACAGCACTGTACAGAACACTACTATAAACCATCACATAGATTTTCCCCTAAACAGTCACCTCATGGGTTTAAACATGGCCTTGCCAAAGTTCTGCAACTTCAGAGCCAACTTGAGGTGATGTCCACTGGGCTTAACCACTGAGAGGTGGAGAAAAGACAGCGAAAAAGAACGGGAGAGAAAAACAGAAACAGAAAAAGATATACAGTGACAGATCAGACATAAAATTTATTAAATAATGATGGATTTTCTCTAACCGACCTCTTAGCCAACGATGTGCCCTCAAGTGCTGTGACTCTCGGCTACTCTTCGCCCTGTGTGTGCACAGGGAAAGCTTGGCGAAGCTTAACTCTGTAGAAAAAAAACTATACGAAAAACACATGGTTGGCTCGGAATCTGAACCAAGTTTATTTTGCTTCTCGAATCCAGGGGTTTATTTTTGATAGTATTTTTTTATTTAATTGAATTGCTCTAGATTTGTTTTAGCAATGACTTGATCCCAAAGATAAGGACAAAGGCTGTAATGGTACGATAGACGTAGCACCAAACTAAACCAGAGTTCATTATTAAGGCTGTGTAATTAACATACTGTGGGAGAAATCAAGGGTAACCAGCAACCACAAATACACAGGCTTCTCCTCCTGATTCCAACTGATTTAGCTCAGTCTTTTGAAGCTGTACCTTATTAATAGTTTACAATCTCTCTCTGCTGCATTCTACTGGAGGGAAATCAAACTCACACAAACAAGCTTTGAAGAGCAAAGGGCACATTGTTGCTTTTCAGCCATTCAAGAAGTGGTTGAAGAAGGCCTATAAAAAGAAAAGCAGGATGGAGGAATACAGGGTGTTGAGGTTCTTGGCAGTGTGTGTGCTGTTGCTGAGGTCGAAGCGGCCAGTGTGTTTTCAGGCAGTCTGGTTGAAGGAGGCCCAAATCTTGAAATGCAACCAACCGCTGGTCTCCGGGTTAGGTGAGATTAGTGTGTCTGTGTGTCTGCGTGTCTGTTGGTCTGTGCAAGACAAGTGTATGAGTGTGTAGTCGAGGTCTGAATTTTTGGTTGCTTGAAGGTACATTAAGCCTGTGGAAACAGTTGGTGAGTAGGCTGGTACGGCATCACCCCACTCTGCTGCTTTCGGAGATAAAGCTTTTTAGAGAACATTCTGCCTTTGAACTAAATAAGTCTTTCTCTGCACTCTGCCTCCAGGGATGTGACTTATGAAGATCCAAAAGAGTCTGAGAAATTAAAATAATGCTAATTTATGGGGCTTGGAACGAGATGAAAACAAAAGTCTTGTCAGTGGTGCAACTGGGTGTTCGTCTCTGATAGCACGACCGGGCAAGAAAGGAAAGAAGACACGCAGAAAGAAATACAAAAGAACCAGTGAGGAAGCTCACTTTGTCGACTGATTCTCTCTGTCCTCTCATTCCTCTCGCTGTCCTCCTCAAAACAAAGCACACTGGAAAAGTTTTACGGGGAACAGGAATGCACGTAAAAGACTAAACAAACAGACAAATCGTAGAGAAACAGAGCAGACGTGCAGACAGGGCAGGACTAGATCTTACCCTGGGTACAGTCACAAGATCCCTTAAGTGCTTTTTCGTCTTGAGTGTAATCTGCAGAAATGAGTCCAGAGACAGTCGTATCAGTGGTTAGGCACATGCATTGCATCTGCACGGACTGTTGACAGCTTTCAGTCAGCAGTTAGTGATGTAACACTACACTGAATATTTATGATGACATACATGGGTAGCGGTACATTCGTCACCGTACCTGCGCTGATGACCGCAGTGGCCTGCATGTCTCGGAGCAAGCGGGTGACAGCGGGATCGTCCCGGGAATACAGGGCGTAGCGGTTGATGCCCAGGTGGAAAGTCAGCCAGCTGGCCTCTGGGTCAAATTTGACCTCGTGTTCCAGCACCGTCACGTTTACGGACGCCGCGGCCTCGCCGTAAAGCTTCATATGCCTGTGGGGTGGGGAGGGGCCGAGGGGTTTGGTTAGAAGGGACATGACAATACAGGGTGGTGTTTGGGTTATACAAAACCATGGCCTTGTTTTATAGTGTCACTGAGTGTTTCTGAGAGGGAGAGAAAAAGGCGGGTTGGGGAATGACGCAATGGCAGCTATCCTTAAAAACCTGTATGAATCTCATACACTATCTACTGAAAGCCCAATGAAAAACCTTCTATACACTTTCCAAATCCATAATGAGGCTAACATGTTGCTTCATAGGACAAACCATTATCAAGGGCTTTGGGGTATTTCCACAGAAGACAACAGAGGAAACCGGTCAAAGACAAAGGAACACATTTGTAGCGGCAGCCTTCCAGACTTGAAAGACTGAAAGACTACACAATGTCACCACCATCTCTGACTCTCTGACTCTCAGAGGTGAACGGCTCGCCCTCACTTAAAATTCACCCTTGCTTCCATCCTAACTGCCCCTCCTCCCCCCGACACTCCTGTATATATATCCCACAGAAACATATACTTAAAGCCTGGGCAGAAATCACTCAAGACCCAAAGCAAACATTTACACCATAGAGGATGCTTGGGGGCACCTCTGTGTAGCAGTGAGCGGGAGGGAGGCTGGGGTCATTACGTCATCAGCCGCTGTGGTCAGAAGATAGGAGGCAGTTTATTCATTCTTCCTGACCAATCTGGCCAACAGTGACTGGTCTGTGTAATCAGGAAGGCTGACCACATCGTGGCAGAACCCACAGATCCACTGACCAGGGAGCAAGAATCTGGCTACAAAATCACACTCCCCAAATGGGTAATGTATGCCATTAATGAGTTAACAGAGATGCACAACCCACAGCTCTATTGTTAACTATAACTGGCTATTTTCGGTCTCGAAATTAAACTGTCCCAACTATCCCAGAAGTCACTGTCACTAGATATATTCTGTTTACAAGAGGATGCTGTAAGATTTTGCAAGACTCTCCTACTTAGTGAGGTAACCTATCCATTTTGAATGGAGCCAAGGGGGAAACATCTCTCTTCATATTTCTTCAGTTTTTCCACCATTGGAGCCCAAACAGGACCTCTGAGGGGATTGTGTTGGGCTGTGATAGACAGCGCTACAGGTGCCAAAACAACATCTATTCAGCTATCAAATCATTTTTAAGGATTTTATCTGGTTTAAGTGTCAGAGAGATCCAGCTCCAGGCTTTTAACAGACGTGTGAGTGTTGGTTCCAGCTTGCCCTTAAAAGCAGTTTATAACATTGATTTCTGAATACATTTAATGCGAATGGTCTTTATGGGAAAACCCCTTGCCTTATAGAATAGGTTTTGAGTTGTGGATATATTCTAACGCTTGCATTTCTATACATATATGTGTGTGTGTGTGTGTGTGTGCATGTTTGTGTATGTGTGTGTGTGTGCATGCAAGAGAACGGCGTGTTTGTGTGTCAGGGATTCACAGCCGCACTGTCAGTGACCTAAGCCCTGCTCTACAGCCACACAAGTCTCCTAACCCTTCAGCTTCCACCTGAACTGAAGCACAGCTATAACAAACACTATGAGAAACTTCCAAACTCGGGGCAGCAACTCACCTCTCCCAGCGTGAGACCTTCCTCCTGTAATATCCCATCAGGTCGTCCGACTGTAGCAGCTTCTCTTCCACGCCAAGCTCCGGCGTATGGATGTTGTAAAGGGGGTGAGCAAACAGCCTCCCCAGCTTTGAGCCCCCTTCCGTTGAGTCATCCGTACCTTCGAACGCCGTGGCCTTGAGGTCTACGAAGGAGACGTTGGATAGCCAGGGTGCGTCACGGGCACTGTGCCCGGCGAGGGTGAGGTTAGTCCCCCTGGAGAGCGGACAGAGGCAGGGCTCTCCTGGTCCTTGTTGTCTGGGCCGGAGCTTGGGGAGCAGGATGAAGTAGAAGTCAGCGGTGAAGACGGCTCCGAGGGTCACAACCAGGAGCAGACGGTCTCTCCTCATCATCACGGTAATATGACAGGAGAGTGAGCAGCGCAGGCGGAGAGATAGAGGGCAGAGAGAGAAGAAAGACGGGAGAGAAAGAGAGGAGAGAAAGACAGGAGAGAGACGGTGGCTAGGGAGAGACGGGAGACACGCAAAATAAGAAGGGGGGGAGAGAGTGAGAGAGAGAGACACGCAAAGTCTAAAAATATAGAAAATAGAAACCAAGGTAAGAAACTAAACAGTAAGACCGGAGAAAGATCCCATGAGCTGAGAGTGACTTGAGTGAGATAGAACGGAGACTAGGTGCTTCACCCCAGCAGTCCAGCCGTTACACCTCCTGCCACAGGTTTCAGGTCAGACGTCAAAGGGTAGATCCAGGTCATTAATCCCAGGTTCCCGAAGTGGGATGTGCGACAATGTTAATTGCTCCAAGTAACAGGTTGTAATGTGACTCCATGTAGAGGTCCTGTGTGAAGAGTGTGTGGGTCCACCTCATGTAAGAGCAGTATGTTAAGTGTTGGCTTCTTTCCTCCTCTTTTATTTCTGACAGTGTGTGTGTGTGTGTGTGTGTGTGTGTGTGTGTGTGTGTGCGCGCGCGCGTGTGTGTGTGTGAGAGAGAAAGTTAATTTGTTACTCGCTGTCAGTGGGATTTTGTAGGTCTAAGTCCAGTGTGTGTGTGAGTGTGTGCATGTGTGTATCCTGGCTGCCTCCTGTCTTCCTGAATGCATTCCTCTTCATCTGGAACAGACTCTGGTGAACATTGTTCTATGACAAAAGAGGTGTGTGCATGTCTGTGATGTTGGAACAGGTATACAAGAGTCTGTGGATGTTCTTGTGTTGGTGTGTGTTGTTGTGTACAGCGTGTAAATGTGTTTTGCGGTGTGTGTGTGTGTATATATGTATGTGGTGGTGTGTTTGTTCGGCAAGCTGCCTCAGTGCGATTGCCTTGACTCTGCTCATCTGCTTCTTGGTCTCCTCTTCTCTCTTAGGTGGGCAGGGTAAAGGTCAGGTGTTAAAGGTCAAGTCAGGTGTAAACATTTTTTTCTTTGTTCTCCTCCATCCTCTCTCTTGTCACACCTCC
>JACXGJ010012234.1:0-18316 GCA_016801105.1 Esox niger | reverse complement strand
TCGTACACACTGTGTACATTAAGCTCACAACCAAGGGTCTGACATCATCGTACACACTGTGTACATTAAGCACACAACCACGGGTCTGACATCATCGTACACACTGTGTACATTAAGCACACAACCACGGGTCTGACATCATCGTACACACTGTGTACATTAAGCACACAACCACGGGTCTGACATTATTGTACACACTGTGTACATTAAGCACACAACCACGGGTCTGACATCATCGTACACACTGTGTACATTAAGCTCACAACCATGGGTCTGACATTATCGTACACACTGTGTACATTAAGCACACAACCACGGGTCTGACATTATCGTACACACTGTGTACATTAAGCACACAACCACAGGTCTGACATTATCACACACTACCAATGATAAGTGACAGAGGGGAAGGACCTAACCAACTAGACACCAACACCCCTACCAAGCAAAGCCAAACAGCAGCATGCTTTTTCGAGTTTAACCACAGCAAACAGAACCATTTTCACACTAGTGTAAATGCTGATCTGTTGATCTGTTGGCCCAGAAGGGTTCTAACAACAAAGTAGGAAGCGTAACCGGGCCAGCACAGGACAATTTGCTGAAGCTCAGCTGGGTTTGACTACAGTAACTATGAAAATCCCAGTAAGGAGTCTTAGTGATCCGATGGACTCACTATCGTCCACGAAGACCAGGGTGAACTGGTTTTTGGCGCGTCCGTCGCGGAGCTGAGCCGTGTAGGAGCCCTCGTCCTCCTTACACAGATGTTCAAACAGGATCTCTATTAACCCACTAGTCTTGTCAAAGTTAATCTTACGCGTCTGTGTGGGGAGAGAGGACAAACACAAGCAAATCAATAAATCAATGTAATGTACAGAAGGGACAACATGCATTGGACCCAAGCACAAGCCAGTGTTTATCATAATTCCATAGTGATTTCAGATAATCAAGGACTTTTATAATGAATGATACACTATATATGTTATGTATGCAGGCATGCTATCACATATCCAGTAACCACATGTAAAACACTGAGTCCAAATCATGCCTGTTGTCTATCAGACAATCTGTGGTAATGTGTAGCTGTAATCTAGTGCACCAACCTCTGTTGACAGTCAGACAAATCTGTGGTAATGTTTAGGTTGATTTCTGAGCGAGAAAGAGTAAATTGCTAACATACAGTGGCGCTCATAAGTTTGCATACCCTGGCAGAAATTGTGAAATTCCTACATAAATTTTTTAAATATGACTGATCATGCTAATTGTTTTATTTAAGGATAGTGATCATATGATGCCATTTATTATCACATAGTTGTTTGGCTCCTTTATAAATTATATTGATAACAGAAATCACCCAAATGGCCCTGATCAGAAGTGTACATACCCTTGAATGTTTGGCCCTGTGTTTGTCACACACAAGGTGACAAACACAGGTGAAAATTAAAGGTGAATTTCCCAAACCTGTGGCTTTTAAAATGGCAATTAGTGTCTGTGAAAATATAGTCAATGAGTTTGTTAGCTCTCATATGGATGCACTAAGCAGGCAAGATACTGAGCTGTGGGGAGCAGAAAAGATTTGTCAAAACACCTGCATAACAAGGTAATGGAACTTTACAAAGATGGAAAGGGATATTAAAAGATATCCAAAGCCTTGCAAATCACAACTTTCATCACAACAGACAGAAAAAGTAGCTCTTCCAAATGAACAAGATCCTTGGTCAAAATCAAAGATGGAGCAAACTAAAACAGAAATTGAACATGTTATTTCAATCACTTATTAAGAAGTGGAAAATTCAGGGATCTCTTGATACCAAGCCAAGGTCAGGTAGACCAAGAAAGATTTCAGCCAAAACCGCCAGAATAATGTTTCAGGATTACAAAGAAAAACCTACAGGTAACCTCAGGAAAATACAGGCTGTTCTGGAAACCACGGTGTGGTTATACAACGATACTTGAACAAAAATTAGCTGCATGGCTGAATTGCCAGAAAGAAGCCTTTTCAGTGCCAATACCACCAAAAAGCCTGGTTACAGTATGCCCGACAACATCTTGACATGCCTCACAGCTTCTGGCATACTGTAATTTGGAGTGACAAGACCAAAACAGCTTTATGGTCACAACCATAAACGCTATGTTTGGAGAGGGGTCAACATGGCCAATAGTGAGCAAAATACCATCCCCACTGTGAAGCATGGTGGTGGCTCACTGATGTTTTGGGGTTGTGTGAGCTCTAAAGGCATGGGGAATCTAATAAAAATTGATGGCAAGATGAATGCAACATGTTATCAGAAAATACTGGCAGACATATTGCATTCTTCTGTACAAAAGCTGTGCAAGGGACGCTCTTGGACATTCCAGCATGACAATGACCCTAAACACAAGGCCAAGTTGACCCTCCAGTGGTTACAGCAGAAAATGGTGAAGGTTCTGGAGTGGCCATCAGTCTCCTGACCGTAATATCATTGAACCACTCTGGGGAGATCTCAAACGTGCACTTCATGCAAGACGACCAATGACCTGGAGGCATTTTGCCAAGACGAATGGGCAGTGATATCACCTGCAAGAATTCAGGGCCTCCTAGAGAACTATTACAAAAGGCCGCACGTTGTCATTGATGCTATAGGGGGCAATATACAGTATTGCCATTGTTTTATGATTTTGCCATTCTGTTATGACCTACAGTTGAATGTGAATCCCATAAGAAAGACATGTGTTTTGCCTGCTCATGTTTCCTTTACAAATGGTAAATATATTACCAATTCTCCATGGGTATGCAAACTTTTGATCCCAACGGTATTGTTTCCATGCTGTATATTGTTGTGGAAATGTCTTTCTTCGGGTGATATGTATGATATCGCTCATGTGATTGAGAGGGAATGTTTTATTCTGCTTGCATTTTCATTATTCTGCCTATTCATCGTGTATTTGCAGCATGTATCAACGCAAAGTTGGATGAAATCATGTTTAAAAAATAGCTATTTGGTGGCAGTTTATGTTGCTATTGGTGTACTGGAAATGGAAATGCATCAGGAAACAAATCACAGTAAATGTGTGTGTGCAAGTGACATGCGTCTATGAGTTCTCCACATCTCTGGGAAACACGCTATAACTCAGCTGTATGTCTATTTCTGTCTCACACAATTTATTATAATGATAAATTATAGTATTCCTTTGATACAAACTGAACTTTTATGAGTATAGAAATATATGGTCACCCACAACATGATTCACAATTGGCGCTTTTGATAAAAATTCTAGTTTAACACAGGTAACGAAGAAATATTCAAAACAACTATTCTAAAACTCTTTTATAGTGTTAAAACACTTTTAAATAGTAACACAGTTACTCAGAGAAAATATATTTATAAGTAACACATTTTTTTCTATGGATCACTTCTATGGACCCTTCCAAATGAAAGCAAACTAAATATTATCAGTTTACACAGTTACACTGAGGACCTGAAGGATCTAGAAAGATTTTGTAAGAAGGATGTAAGATCTCCAGTGTAATCTCAATTCTCACAAACAGTATAGGAAAAGGCTCTTTAAGGGGAGAGTGCGAATCATTTTGACAAATTGTTTTGGAAATGAGAAAGCATAAGTGGGTTGTTAAACAAATACAATACGTCTAGCTTGGATTGTTTCATACAGCCTTTTTTGCTGGTATTTCTCAAGGGCGGCAATCATTTCAGCGGCATAATACAACTTCCTAGAATGAAACAAATCAAGCCTACGTTTTAAAGTACTCCTTACCGTAGTACTGGAGATCTCACGGTCATTGAGAATGAGGCGGAGCTCTGCGGCTTCGCTCAGGCTTTCTGTCTGCATCCAGAGACGGACGCTGGCGTTCTCTGACACCTCCGCCTGCCACTTGGAGCGCAGGGCGATCACTGAATAGGGAACAGCGTATGAGTTCCAGTAGAAAGGCCTCCTTGCTTGCATTGTTAATACCTGATTCTGCGATACAAACAACACCGTCCAGCTCTTAACCAAGACAGAGACATGTATTGATAAAGTACCTCAATCTTACTTACATGGGTGGCAGATTTGCCAGCTGAGCTCGTTCAACCTCTCCAGGTCTATGCAGAGAGTAAGAGAGAGAATAAGAGGTAGCACACGTATTGTATACAGGTCTTCACTAGAGTGGAGTATTTTTACCTTCAGCTGTGAACTGGAAACTGGAAGAGATGTGTGGCTTGTCAGTCATCTCTACCGTGTACAGGCCCAGGTCCTCCTCAGTCGCGTTTGTGAAAGTCAGAATGGACCTTAAGAACAGAACGGACCAGAATGAGACCACAGCGTTCAGTAGAAGAGACAAACACCGGCGGTAGAAAGAGAGTGTAGCGGTACCTATTGTCGTCACACTGAAACCTGGCTCGACCAGCATCAATAGTCTCTCTATAGTTCTTTCTCCACACAAAGTCCTCATTCTCCGCTGTATCGTTGGCTTCAAATGCCAGGAAGATGAAACCATCGTTGTCCACACCGATCTCTACATTTCTGATGCCTGGTGATTAGAACATGAACAAGTCATTCATCTGAAAAAAGATCCACGTTAGCTCAATATAATAAAAGGAAGGTTGACATAATTCCTCTCCATTTCACTCAGTTTTCTTCCATTTGGTGTATGATAAGAAGCAGCCAAAAGCCTGAAGCTTGAATAACTCACCTGCTGGGGTCTGTGCTGTGATAGGCTCAGTAGGCAGTGAGGGAAGTCCTGTTCCAACCTTATTGATAGCACACACTCTAAGGCGATAGGTCTGACCTACCTGAAGACCTGACACCTAGAAACATAAACACAAATGAAAATGTGTCAATGTTTGAAAGACATCAATCAACTGTAATTACAGTATAACATTGTATATATAAGATTAGCATTTTAGACCAGTTATATATTATAATATTGCATAGATTAGGGTTACTCCACTATATATTGATCTCTGAATACTTACTAAGTTGAAAAATTAGATGTATTTGTTTTCTTTGCATTATTTGTGGTCTGAAAACAATGCATATTTTTTGGTTATTTTGACCAGTTGTTATTTTCTACTAATAAATACTCTAAATTATCATATTTTTATTTTGAATTTAGGAGTAATGTTGTCAGTAGTTTATAGGATGTTACTCAAACACATACCTATAGATAGTTTAACCAGAGAAACTGATCATTTTGCAGTGGTCTCAATGTTTGAGATGTAAAACAATTAGACAAAGATAAATCATGTCAGAAACTTTTCCACCTTTCATATGACCTACTGTATAACGTGAACAATTCAATTGAAAAACAAACTGAAAACTTTGAAGGGGGTAAAATAATAAATAAAAAACTCACAATAACCTGGTTGCATAAGTGTGCACACCCTAAAACTAATACTTTGTTGAAGCACATTTTGATTTCATTACAGCACTCAGTCTTTTTGGGTAGGAGTCTATAAGCATGGAACATCTTCTTTCAAAAGTGCTCCAAATCTGTCAGATTGCGAGGACATCTCCTGTGCACAGCCCTCTTCAGATCACCCCACAGATGTACAATTGGATTCAGGTGTGAGCTCTGGCTGGGCCATTCCAAAATGGTAATCTTCTTCTGGTGAAGCCATGCTTTATGGATTTGGATGTGTTCTTTGTGTCGTTGTCGTGCTGAAAGGTGAGCTTCATCTTCAGCTTTCTAATAGTCGCCTGAAGGTTTTGTGCCAAAAGTGCCTGGTATTTGGAAATGTTCATAATTCCCTCCACCCTGACTAAGGCCCGGTTTCAGCTTAAGAAAAACAGCCCCAAAGCATAATGCTGCCACCACCATGCTTCACTGTGGGAATGGTGTTCTTTGGGTGATGTGCAGTGTTGTTTTTGCGCCAAACATACCTTTTGGAATTATGGCCAGAAAGTTCAACCTTGGGTTCATCAGATCATAACACATATTCCCAAGTGCTTTTGGGAGACTTGATGTTTGTTCTTGCAAACTTCAGCTGGGCTTGGATGTTTTTCTTTGTAAGGAAAGGCTTCCGTCTTGCCACCCTATACCATAGCCCATTCATATGAAGAATACGGGAGATTGCTGTCACATGTAGCACACAGCCAGTACTTGCCAGAAATTCCTGCAGCTCCTTGAATGTTGCTTTAGGCCTCTTGGAAGCTTCCCTGACTGGTTTTCTTCTCATATTTTTATCAAATTTGGAGGGATGTCCAGTTCTTGGCAATGTCTCTGTTGTGCCATATTTTCTCCACTTGATGAAGACTGTCTTTTAATGTGTTCTATGGTATATCTAATGCTTTGAAAATTATTTTGTACCCTTCTCCTGACTGATATCTTTCAACAATGAGAATCCTCTGATGCTTTGGAAGCTTTATGCGGGCCATGGCTTTACCTCTGAGATGCAACTAAGAACATTTAACGAAAATCCTATTAGAACAGCTGAACTTTATTTGTGGATTATCAGAGCTACTTTAAATGATGGCAGGTGTGCAATTACTTCAATTTAACATGATTTTGAATGTGATTGGTTAATTCTGAACACAGCCACATCCCCAGTAATAAGAGGGTGTGCACACTTATGCAACCTGGTTATTTTTTTTATTAATCATTTTCCCCCCTCAAAGATTTCAGTTTGTATTTCAGTTGAATTGTTCACATTATAGGTCACATTAAAAGGGTAAACAGTTCTGACATGATTTATCTTTGTCTCATTCTTTTACATCACAAAAACCTGGCATTCTAACAGGGGTGTGTAGACGTTTTATATCCACTGTATATACTGTATACATTAAATTATGATGATTAAAACATCTGATCATGAAATTTATTATGACTTATTAATTGTTATATTGCAGTTACTGAAATCTAAATATTCTACATTTTACAGTTTTCACTGGTTGAGAAGTGACAGCTAATTGCTACCTCTCATTTTTGCCAGCTAGTAGAATAGCTAGAAAAATGAATTCAGGGGTTGTACAAAGGCTTGTTTCCTGCACAACAATGCATTGGATCGTTGACAACTACCTGAACATGATTTAGAGTCCATCCCATCATCGTATGCCAATTTGAACATTAACATAGCATGAAAAACACAAATACATAATAGTTTGAGTCACATTTTGCTCAGGGGGAAGGTTGTGTTATCATTCTAGACCCGTTATTTCGGTCGACTTCCATTGACCGGATTTCAGAGGTGGAAAGAGTACTAAGTAAAATTACTTGGCTGTGTTCACCAGTTTTGGGAAGTTAGAGCAAAAGGACAAGAGAAACAGAGTTTATGACTAACCAGTGACATTAATTGGACATTTCCACTCTTCCTTTTAATTTAATTGATCACTGGTTAGTTTTGAACTCCCTTTACCTGGTTACTTAGATCGTAATTAAAAACTTCCCTAAAGTGGTTAACACAGCCAAACCCAGTTGAGTACTTGTACTTTGTACTTTTTCTACCAATGCCAGATTTATATACAGTATACTGTATATATTTTATTATTCATCATGAATTTAGTCAAATTATTGTAAAAAATTGTAAACTACATGTAAACAAACAGTACATAGCCTTAACACATGGTTAAAACTACAGTGTTGATGTATTGAATTAGAATTTCTGATTGGTTACCTTTCTGCTTTTATAGATTTTTTATAGTTATAGATATAGATTTTTTCAGCTGCTGATGTCTACTAACTGAAATCTCACCCACCTTAAAAACGGTGTCTGTTAATGGCTCCTTATTGACTGCAGTCCAGCTCTGTGAATGGTCACCCTCGCTCAGCTCGACCAGGTAGCCTGTGATTGGTCCCTGCTTTCCCTCGTAGAGTGGCCCCGCCCACAATAGGACCAGAGAGTTGTTTCTTACCTCTCTTATTTCCAGGTCATATGGGCAACCTGTGTAGTGTTGGACACAGAGAAACACATAATGTGTGGTTATGTTGCATCGTCCTGGACTGTTTAACGACACAAAATATTTGTTTTAATCTCTACAGATGCATTTATCAAGTCAGATAATACTGTACATCAGAATTATAGGGTATTGTATTATTCTTAGGTCATTGCTATGTGTGTGTGTGTACATTTATCAACCAAGCTAACATAATAAATCAAAGTTACAGTATACCACCTTTTGACATCGTATAGGGGTGTTTATGTATGTGAGTCTCTCTCTCTCTGTGTGTGTGTGTGTGTGTGTGTGTGTAGATAGGTTTATAATTCTTTATATTGCAGGGTTACTTAAGACAAAAGCTAAGATGGCTATTTAAAGTGTGTGTTTGTATGCATGTTTGTCGATAAGAAGCTAACCATTTGGTCAAAGACTAAATGTACAAACAGCACACTGCTGCAATTAAATATATGCTAAAACACAGAGAATATTGATCTTTATGCTTTCCCAGCAGTCTAAAACCACCTACAAACAACCTACGAAAGTTGTCTGTGACAGAACAAGCCTTTGTGAACGAATAATAACAAACAACAAAATAAACTGACTTTCCTTTATCTGGCCATTCTCTCCCAGTGCAATGTAGTTCATTTGCTTAACGAATTACCAACAGGACAGGGAAAGCCAATTCAGCTGAATTAATGGGCGGAGTGGGACAAAGTGGTGGCTGAGACTCTCTGCCTTTCCAATATTAACATGACCAGAGGCAGGCATCCATAATATGAGTGGGGCGACAGGGCCAAGACGGCTGGCCGTGGCTGGGCAATGGACCGACAAGCAGACGAGCAGAGAGAAACAGAGAGTAAATGTGCTTGCAGTGTTCCCTGTGTACAGATACCGTGCGTGTTGTGTGTTCAGGCGATGTTTGCACTGTCGTCACCTGGCTCAGGCATGGTCCACTCATCACACAGGAAAGCCTGGCTGACCTCAGATGGTTTACCCACGCCGACAATGTTGGCTGCAAAAACACGGAACTGGTAGTAATGCCCCCTGCTGAGATTACAGACCTATTGATTAGACCAGAGAATGAACATGGTTACTGAACAAAGAAGAAGCAGTTCATTATGATTTATTGTAGCAAACCACTTCAAAATCTTTCACAACAGAAATGACCATTTCCCTTTCTTTAATTTCTTGATGAGTTAGCTAAATCTACGTTTTAGCAAGCTGGCTCTTAAAATAACTATGGAAAAAACATGGAAAAAAACAGATCACATGTAAGTATTATTCAATGCACTATCCAGTTTAGACTTGGTAACTTGTCAGATTCCCTCAGTATTCCAGGAGATGGATCTTAAACCTAAGGTGGTGCTCTCCTAACATCCTCCCTCCTTACTGAGCAACAAACTGCATGGAAGTTAATATTTTCCCAGTGCACCTTTAGACAAGCCCTTTAGAGTCTAGCTTTAAGAAGGGTATTCAGCTAATCGATCCCAACTCCCACTGATCTTATCACCATTGGGAAAAACTCTCAAGCTCAGACTCTCTGAAGTGGAGGTGGGAGTTGGGGGTGAGCCAAAAGACAATGACTATCAAGAGACAAATCCAGAAGGACTACATTTAATGGGATGGAATCGAACAATAAAAATATGTTCCTCCTACCTTTGGAGATAAGTCAGTAAACTAGCCGTACTTCAGTACAACCCAAGCCTCTATATCTAAACAGTTCTCTGTCAGGGCCAGAGCAGCACAGACGTTTGTCCGAAGTTTCTTTCCATTCAATGAATGGCCAGTAGATGGTCTCAGTTCACCTGATTCTGACCAGACATCAGTGGAAGTTACAAAGTTACTTGCCATGGAAGGGGGGTGGACTTCCATACTGAGGGAGATAGAAATCCTAAGGGTTCACATCTCAGACATTATTCTAACGAGGCTCGATAGGTGGCATGCCTGCCTGACTACTAAACTGATGTTGGTAAAAGGGAAAGACTCAGGGGGTAAAGTGATTTACATTGGCTTACACAAGCAGAAAGACCAAAGTGCCTTGAGTGTAAAGCCTCCATTGGATCAATATTAGAAAATTCATCTAATTTACATGGAGGAAGCAAGTGAGAAGCTTGTAAAAATTCAGATCTACAATGCAGATCTACAATGCAGATCTACAATGCAGATATACAATGCAGATATACGATGCAGATATGGGCGGATATACTACCGCTGGAGATGGATAGTTGTAGTTACACAGGACATTATTTGACATGCGATCTTCTTTTTCAACTGGCGACGATTAACATTAAATGCTTTCTTACAGGGTCCATTTCAAAACACTAGTAATTTAATAAATAAAACACCGAATGTAAGATAAATGGTATTATATTAACATAAATAATATAGTATATATAATGTTTTGCAAAAGTATTCAGAACCCTGATCAACTGTCGCTTTTCAATCTATTAGATATTTTATTTTATAAACAATAATTGGTGGGGTAATTGGTGGGGTAACATTAATTGGTGAGGTAACATTGGTTTACTGTTGGGAAATATTTGTAAGGACAATAAAAGTATCCTGCATGTGTTATATTTAACCCTTACACTTTAAGGTTTGGTAAAGCCACCCTTTGCTGTAATAACTGCTCTATGATTTTTTGGTATGTATGAATCAGCTTTGGACACAATGTCAGAGAGATTTTAGGCCTATCTTCTTGGCAGATATGGTCCAGGTTGTTCGGGTTAGTTGGACAACACTTCTAAATGAGATTTAGATCAGGACTTTGAGTGGGCCACTGTAGGATATTCACCTTTTTGTTTGACACTACAATGTTACTTTGGCCTTTATTTTGCATCATTGTCCTGCTGAAAGGCAAATTTCCTTCCGTGCTTAATGTTTTTAGCAGACTGAAGCAGGTTCTCTGAAGTATTTCTTTTAATTTTAATCCATCCTTTCTTCTTTGAATTTTAACAAGATACCCAACCCCTGCTGATAACAAGCATCCTCACAGCATAATGCCTCCACCACAACACATTGTGCAGTGTTAGGTTTGTGCCAGACATAACCCTTTGAGTTTGGGCCAAAAAGCCCTGTCTTGGTTTTATCTGACCACAAACCATTTTCCCACATCATGGTTAGGTCACGCTCAAGCTTTTAGATGGTACTTTTCAGTACTTTCTTGCCACCTTCCAATACAGGCCGGTTTGACTAATATATGACTAATAATAACAAGGAATATACATTTGTGTTTATGTTATACATGACGATATGTGTGTGTGGTGTCTAAGTATGTGTGTATGTGTGTGTGGGCAGTATCTTTTATCTTTTAACTCAAGTAGTATATCATCATTTAAGTAGGTTTTCTTTTGCCAATTGAAAACCTCCATGGTAAGTGAAAAAAGCACAGGTCTGTATTCCTAAACTCTGTATAATCAATACAGCAGAAGAGCTGCTTGGGTCTGTCGAGTAAAATAAATAAACATTTTAGGAAACGCTTGCCACAAAATTACAGGACCCAATGAAATTACAGGACACCTGTAATTTCCATTGCAAAAAAGAAAGGTGACAATTGTACATTTCCATTAGGTCTCCATGGACACCACAACCGTTGCCTAGTGACACAGCTGAGATAGAAGGGGGAATGTTCTTTTTGGGTTGTGGTCGTTTTCCACTATACAACCACCCGTGCTTTCGCAGTCCTTCAGTGCTAACCCTGTTTTGTAGTTATGCACCTATGTTTAAAGACGTTAGTCAAAATGTAAGTACTCATTACAGACAGTAAAACATTTCTCTGTGGGGTTATTACATTGTATTTAACAGTACTCTCTATTGTAGGGAGCTTTTGCTATGTCAACTCTCGCCATCCTGGACATTCTAACATTAGTTTCATGGTTATTAATATGGTGCCAGCACCCTCCTCACCTTATATTGCCTTTTATCAACAGGCTTGGTGTTGACGTTTCTCCAGGCCTCCAGCTCTTTGTCCTTATGGTCCAGGTAGTAGCCTTTTACAGGGTCTCCCCCGTTGTTTGCAGGGGCTCTCCAGGTAAGTATCATCTCAGAGTTGGTACAGAGCAGCAGGGCGATGGCAGACGGAGGGGATGGGACAGCTGGAAGCAGGGTCACCGAAGGGGATGGGAAGGTGAAGAGTCTTGGGAGATTCTCATTCCCTAAACCTTAATGCTATCTTCATGTACTTAACATGTCACACGTTAATAAACCATTCGGATTGGAATAAAATGTATAGGCACAGAAGAGTGCCTCTATAAACATGACTGGATTTGATAGATACTGTTAAATTAATAGCAAATCAGTTTCTTTTCTATTCTGTTGTGGTGACTTCCATGTGTCAGGTCAGTCCATTTAATTTCACATTTTATGGATTTCGGCCATATCATCATCTGATCCGAGACCAGATTGGCTAGCAGGAATGTGAGTGGCAGCAAAAATGAGTGGCAATTACCTGGATCAGGCTTCAGAGTGCTTATTATTATCAGACATGCAGTCATAAGGGGAGACAGCTACCAGAAGGGTCAGTAGCTATTCACCAGGTGCCTGTCTAATCACAAGTCTACATTAATGTCACAGTGTTTATATAAAAAAAACTAATCTTGGGGAACAGAATACCAGCTATCACATCCCCTGTAATCACATAATGGTTTTATAATGCTGTTATGCACTTAATGACGAACTGAGATCATGATTATTTTAACTAACCTACACATGTTTTCTAACAAAAAAAAAAACAGACTGAAAACCAAACGTAGCCCATTTCATTCACATGATTACATGATATTTTAAGTCAAAGTGAGAACGATATTGGTCACAACAGAAAACTTTCCCAAATGCAAACACGTTCTCTTGTATCCTTATCAATTGGTGTGATGTATTATAGCAGGATGGTCGTGCACTGTAAGGAAAATGAAAGGACCGGAAAACTATCTGAAAGGTTCGCTAGTTTCTGAGTTTGCCCTGATGAATGTGTATCAAGAGCATTTTGGTTCAGCTGTCAGTTTGTGTCTGGTACTCACCGAGAGCTGCTTTAACCGAGACAGGAGGAGACTCGTCGGAGTAGATACTTTTCCCTGCTCTCCCCACAGACTTGACTCTGAACACATACTCCTTCTTAGTCTTCAGACCATGGACTGTAAACCTGGGAGAAAATACAGTAACCAATTTAGGTGAAAATATTCCATCCATTACAGTCCTAGGCATTCATTTTCTTTGGCTTTATTATTTGGTACAAATAGTACAAATAGCATTTATTGGCCTCTGGCGGTAATTTGCAGCGACCAAAATTGAGATGTGTTCTGTAAAGCACATTTCACCAAGTTGTTTTGTTATCACACTAATCAGGATATGCTCCCCAGTACCAATGTTCTTGGAGGATAACACATTAATCTGGGCTTCAACCATGGTTGAGCTTGCAGGCATACGACTGGAAAAACCCCATACAAGACCACTTGTGCCTGTTGTGCCCCAACCAGAATTTGAATTCCTAGTTGCAAGTTTACGGCTGCGCTGCGAGGAAGTGAAGTCACCGCATAACCATCGCTTTCTAGATTGGATTGGTTCCTTGGACAAAAGTGTTTATCCATTTAAGCGTTTGTGGAGCATGCAGGACTATTCGCCTAATCTGGGTTCTGGCTCACTGTTGTAGAATTTGTGGCAAGAGGCAAAACAACACTATTTGTCTAGGGAAGGAAAAGAGGGTCTCAGTTCATGTGAACAACATTCAATACTGTACTTTGTGTTGGGGGTAGGCTTGTTGTTGACTGTCCTCCAGTCTTGCTTCCCAACCTCGCTGTAGTAAAGGTAGTATCCCAGAATGTCCTCCATCTTGGGCCCCTCCCATTGTAGCAGGACAGCCGAGTCTGTGTCCCGGATGGCTTGGACCGACTTGGCTGGAGGGGGAGCGACTAATGTCCACAACAAAACATAAAACAGAGCAGATTGACACATGTGAAAATGACTCTTGATAAACACCAGTTCACTTGTCCTCCAACATCATTTTCACGGTGAGTTAATTTCCTGGGGCCTGTTAGTGGGATGCTACAGAACTGAACCCCTAGCTCTGGTTGATGCACGCAACCATTGTGAAGAATAGAAGAACGACTACATGCGTGTTTATCTACGTCACCTTGAGGTGGTCCCAGTGAGACGGGCGCGCTCGGCTCAGACGGGCCGCTGACACCAAACCTGTTGACGGAGCGCACCCTGAAGCAGTAGGATTTCCCCTTCTGCAGGTCAAAGACAGGGAACCTAGGAGAGCCCACCACCATGTCCATGTTCACCAAATGCCAACTATCCTTCCCTGCAATGGACTAATGGACAGAGATGACCACTCAACCAGATGAATTAAACAGGTTCTCACTATCGTGCAACGGCCTACCTTGTTTTTCGGTCCCCTTTTTTAATGTATATTACTGAGTGTTAGAAACGACATCAGATTATGAAGAGCTCGCCTGAGGGCGAGCCAGCAATGTCTGAATGGTCTCGCTATTCCTGGGCAGAACAGAAGTATAAAAGCACGATCATTTTGGATGCTTGTGATGGATTGGACAGTTTTATTATAGAGCTACTTATAAAATTACAATCACAAGCAATTTCCTGTGGCAGTTTGACACTTTTCTTCCTGTTATTGCAAGCGGATGGGCATCTGGCGTGCTGCATCCTGTTTAATATGAAAAACGGGGCACCTGGGAGAAGATGTCAAATGAATGATCCCTCTAAGCACTATGGTTCTTCGGACAAAGTATTTTTTTTTTCTAGGTAGCCATTGTTGTAAACCACAAGTTTGACAAAGTGTGTTCACTGAAACATCAGGTAGCCTCAGGTGTCGGGCATAATTTGGATGCCATGTATAAACACACCAATCACATTCTGTATGAAATGTCCTTCACCAAAAACCTCGAAAGAAAAATGATAAAATTAATGAATAAATTCAACAACCAGGAATCTATAAATCCAAGAGATTTAATAGACTTTAATCACCCCCAAAGCCTAGAGAGAGCTTTGAAGTTCATGAGCAAGTAAATTAACCAGCGACGCCGAAACTCATGCCACTAAAGAAGAACTTCAAGGTCTCTCTGCTTTTAATGAGTGCACTGATGCCCACCTAAACTGACACTGGCAGCAATACAAGTCACCCCCCCTGTATCTTTAATTAGCATAGCTGTGCAAGCTCTTCGCTAATTTGTGTCTGAGGCTCACGTAGGTCTACTGAACCTCAACAGTGAAACAGACTAAACAGGCATACAGGTAGTGTTGACACTACTAGCTGTGTGATGGAAGGGTTGAGGGTTACTTGGACAGAGTTTTAATGAGTGTTTGGCTGATCCGTGTAAGTGTGTGCGCTCGTCTGCAGCCTGTTGAAGAATAGGCCCGTGGGCCCTTTTACTCACCTGCTCCACATAGAAGGTGAGTTGTTCTTTGCCTCTGGGCTCTGGCTCGGTCCAGCTCAGCACAGCGTAACTGTCATTCAGCTGACAGACATGGACACCGGTGGGAGGGAACGGGACTTTCATCTGACCTGAGGTCAGAGGAGTTGGAATGAGTGGAGACAATAATAAATAACAACAGGGTCACGATCAGCGAGGAGAAAATGTCCACAAATGTCCGTTTTGCTACTGCATATCCTGACTCCCAGTTGGCTTGGACTCCTTGACCTCTAGAAGGGTCAGACATTGGTTGATGTTTGTGTACAAGGATGTCCAGCGGAACATCCTTAACTATCTTACCTCAGAAATGTGTTGGACAAACAGCAGTTATCAAACCCACTTTCAAGACTGGCTAGTCCAAGATATATTTCAAGTCTATTCAGAGTTTGGCAAAACTGCTTTCCAGTTGTTACAGAGCAATCCTAAATTTGATGTTTTTGTGCCTGTAAGATAATTTGAAGTGTCATTTTTCTAAATGTGTGTTTAATTACATTTTTGTAGGTATTTCTATGTTGTGGCACAGTGTTCGGATGTAAGAGAGATCGCAGTCTCAGCTGAATTCTTTGTGTAAAAAGGGAAAAAACATGACCATTCTACGGTAAAGATGTTAATATGAGAAAGACCACGTAAGTGGAGCCAGCTAAGAAGAGTGACTGATTGACATCTTTTTAAATAGTGTAGTGGTTAGAGATTTGGGCTCTCACGCAGGTGACCATTGTTGGAAACTCTCTGCAGTCAAAGCAAATTATGCATTAAGATTTGTTCAGGATAGACAATAACATCACTGGCCACAACCTTCAGAAGCCACGTTATAGTAAGCCTAAAATAGAATCGTTTACGGTTATATTCCAACTATTTCTGGTGGATTTTCAAAGAACGCATCTGTGCATGCTTTTTGGGGTAATATACAGTAAATCTAAACCCTTTGATCAGTAAAATAGGAGGGTTTTCCGCAATTCTCATCTTTTTGCTTGACAAAAAAGTCAGTTATAGTCACCTATATTGATATTGTATCAATATCCTTCACAAATGAAAGAAAAACAAATGTTGTTGTGCCATGAAATGAAATAGCACAAAACAAATTATGCATTAAGATTTGGTCAGAACAGACAAAAACTTTGCTGGATACAACCTTCAGTAGATATGTTAACGTCAGCCAAAAATAAAACGGTTTATGGGAATATTGTGCCTATTTTGTGTACTCATCCATGCATGCTTTTTGGGGTAATATAGGCTAGATCATAACCACTTGGACAGTAAAAAATAAAGGGTTTCTACGATTCTCTTGTGTTTTCACTTGACTAAAGTCAATTATCAACACTTATATTGATAGTTATTGTATCAATGTCATACACGAATGAAAGAAAAACAAGCTTTGTTGTGAAATGAACTGAAATCGCTTTGGCAGTGTAAATTTCATCTTCAGTTTTGCTAGTATGCCCAATTCTTATGACCATTCCAAGTAGTAAGTTAGTAGATACTAGTAGGCATATTACTGGCTAATAAAAGCCATACAGTTCATAGATGCTCTTTGTGGTGGAAGTATACTTAATAAGGAACGTTAATCAGTTTAACACCATGAATAATGGTGTCCAGCACATTATCATCGAACTTGGTGTGATGTTAATGCATGACAAAATGATCTAATGTCGAGATGCAATGGGATATTCTACCTTTGGACAAGGTAAAATATCCCAGTGGGTCCAAAAACTGGCACACTAGCTTAATACGGTATATATAAAACAGTACGCACTTCACCATCATCCGCAAAGTATGTACTTGTAGTACGTAGTATGCAGTATGCGATTTGAGATTCAACGCTTTCGATTCCCTCATAGTTCACACAGCCTAGTGGTCAACTATTCAACTGTTATTGTATTGACGACCATCTACAGTAATCTTTGTACAAGAGTACACTTTAGTTCCATTAACAAATGTTCTGTTGCCCACGTTATTTCAGCCACTAATGTAATGGCTGGGATAAAAGTTACATTTGGAGAAGCTACAGAGCTGAACTGAATAGCAACAGGCCATGTTGTCTTGAGGGATTATCCTTTGCCCTTCAATATTTTGACCCCAGTTCAATTCCCCTCTCAGACATTCCAATCTCTGTCTCTCAGAAATATTTATCCACTCTGTACATTTCAGCTGTCGCCGAAAAATATAAAAGTTGCATTCCCACTGTTTAGATTGCTTAATGGTTAAAGACGCAGTCTGGTGCAGAACCGCAGATCGAAGCCAGCTAGGGACAACAACATTTGTCCTTTGTAATCGCGGGCCGGCTGAACTAGTCTTGCCTGGTGCCTTTTCTGTTTTTTATTGAACGTCAACATTACATACAGTACAACACAGAAACACACGTACACACAACACACACCAACACATGTTGTTTTCTCTATCCTTGGGAGACCTAAGCCATAAATCCAACCCTAATATTAACCTCAATATTCTAACATTTATGCCTAAACCTATTCTAGACCTAACAGGTAATGCCTAAACCTAAAACTATCCCCAATTCCGACACTATACCCAAATGAAAGTTGTATCGGAAATGTAATAGTCCCAGCCAGAAAACATTTAATTGGGTTTTCTATCTGTGTGGGGACACATAGACCTGAATCACACCGTCCCCTTTGTTTAAGCCCAAAGGTGTGTAATGGAGCCTTGAAAACACTGCCCTGAGCACCTTCCACTGTCAGTTCTTTACATCTCTTCATAATGCACAGCACTCCCCAGTGTTTTCATGGTGTTTGTATGCTCATGTCTATTATTACTCTAACTGCCTGCCCTGAGCCAAAATACCCAGGGAATTCCAGGACACCACTGAGAACTGTCCCCATGATGGGAAAAAAGGGCCCCTCTACTTAGGGCTGTCACATGATGGAACAAAGGGCCTGTACTTAGGGCTGTCACATGATGGAACAAAGGGCCCTCTACCTAGGGCTGTCACATGATGGAACAAAGGGCCCTCTACTTAGGGCTGTAACATGATGGAACAAAGGGCCCTCTACTTAGGGCTGTCACATGATGGAACAAAGGGCCCT
>JACXGJ010012233.1:0-18318 GCA_016801105.1 Esox niger | reverse complement strand
GTAACTCTGGTCTTTGGTTGTGACATGCATCTGTATTGTTTCAGACAATCATTAGGTTCTCTGACCTTCTGCTCAACTGGCAAAACCATTAAGGCTATCTGTCCTTTGTTCCTTAGGAATGTGAGTGTTGGGGGACGGTAGGGGCAGTTGTCCCTTTAGGTAAACACAACTGTGAACATTATGGCAGGAAGGTGGGGGGACAACCCTCCCACCTGTGTGACCTAAGATTGATGGGTGGCATCTTGCCACACCCCTTTTAACTATAATAAATATGAGTTGTACATGTATTTTTCTTTAGAGACTCCTCGAATGATTATTCGGTAAGCATTTGACGCGTCTCTCTATTTGCAAATAAACTACTAATTGTGTCAAGTATCGGTGAAATTTCCATCACAAGACTTACAGAAAACGTTTGACTTCTGTCATTGCCAACAAAGGGTATATAACAAAGTATTGAGATTAACTTTTGTTATTGACCAAATACTTATTTTATTGAAAAATGTACCAATCAATTCATTAAAAATCCTAAAATGTGATTTTCTGGATTTATTTTTCTCATTTTGTCTCTCATAGATGAAGTGTTCCCATGATGAAAATTACAGGCCTCTCTCTTTTTAAGTGGGAGAACCTGCACAATTGGTGGCTGACTAAATACTTTTTTGCCCCAATGTATCAAAGCCTACTTTATTGTAAGATATAGAACTAATGTACCTTATTAACTACTGTTAGCTAATCTTGACTATTGACCTACTGAATATTATAGACAAAATATGCAAGCTAGGTTACAGACATACCTTATACTCTATTATGAGTCTACCATATACCAATATTCAAGTGCAAAATTCAGTGGGCCTAATGTTGAGAGTTTCAGTACACGGTTAATAAAAAATATTATAAAACGGAATAAATGCCAAAATTAACACTGCCCCACGTCTCTCCTGCTTCCCCTCTCCCTCTTTCCTCCAGGGTCTCTGATAACCCCCAGATGTCCATTTTAATTTGGAGAAGAGAAAAATTACATAAAATGTATAAAACACTTTTCCCCCCCAGATCAGATCACATGTCATGCCACTCCTACAAATGCCAGGGCTTGTTTCTCAACGTGTGTCCTAAATAGTGTACAAAATTTGACCGGGCTATTTTCAAAAGTGTACTTTTTAAAGAATAGGGGGCCATTTGGGTTTTACACCCCTGACTGCAAGCCCAGACATTCCTGGTAAATTGGACTCAGCTAACTCAATATGTGTACACTCATTCCCCGTCACAGAGACCTCTCTTCTTTTGTTTTCAGACTTAGTTTCATAGCTGTGTGTGTTAAAAAGCAAGGACATTTCTGGGATAGAAAATCCATAATTTCATAACTGATTTCTTTGCACATTCAGACACACACACAACACTATTGTAATTTCTCCTAAATAAACATCATTGCACTAGATGGCAGTACAGTTAGTTGGTTGGAGTCAAAAGCCTTCAACCTTAGGACAGCAACAGACATGGACCGACCATTTCATGTCCCTAAATTCTGCTGCCCCCAAACTTAAACTGTCTTCCCTCCATACACCCAGGCCACAACTGAACTAATGTAAAATGCTGCCTCAACATATATGTATGGTAAGAATGTGTGGGCATGTGTGTGTGTCCTTAAAAGACCCTTTCATTGATCAGGAATTTTAGCTCTTTAATAGTGTAGAAACGGCATTTATTGCAGGCCACCAAGAAGACTTACATACTGAATCTCTGATCTTTTATTCTCTTTCTATTCTGAGGTACTTTTTCGTACAGCATAAGGTACAGTTAACGTTAACTGAGACACGTCAGTTGAAATTGGTGGCTGTGACAGACAGTGTTTGCTATATCACAGGTTTTCAAACTGTCCCTCATGAACCAGCAGACGCTTCTGTTTCCCTTGAGGTCTGGGTTAGATCACCTGATTCATGAAGGGTTTCATGATCAGTTGGCCAGCTAACTCAAGTGTCCTGGCACCGGAATAAAGTGAATACCTTGAACAGCTGGGGTTTTGCTGTTTTAGGACCACTGTACTAAAATACCAAAATCTGAAATGTATGCGCTGGAAACATTTGTGTGGGCAGAGACTCCATAAGTCACTTAAAATAAATAAGACATTAGGGATTACTCAAGTCAAGAGGAATGTCGGTACTGAATATGAATAGATGATTTGCAAAACCTCCCCCAGCAGATTTGGTCTAGTTCAATAGGGTAGGGAATGGGTTCATCTGAGGTGAGAATAATCACCTCATATTTTCTGATCTCTGCTCTTCTCCCAAAACCCAGCCAGATTAATTAAAGAGGGAGGAATGAGGAGAGGGTGAGAGAAAATGCACTCAGAATATCCATTATTAGGTGCACATAATACACATTTAGTACATACTAAGGCTTTAAATATTTGTCTCCATGGCTTCCTGTCAGAACACAAACACAGCAGTAATGAAGCCTTGACCCACCCAATCTCTCTCTCTTCATAACCCCCTTTAAGTTAAACTTTTTTTAGGATGCCTTTGCAAAATCTTCATAAAACTCATAAAACTACTACATTTCTCATTTCAGATTCCAGAGTTGATGCCCTCCGAATTTTCCAGGGTCTCCTTCCTCAAAGAACGCGCCAAGCTGTGACGAAGCTGAAGAAGACGGGGTATAACACACACACACATGCGCATAGGGATAAATGTTGCTGGTTCACCTTAAAGAGGATAACTTACTTGCGGAACTCAATTGGTATAGTGTGGTGCGTGCAATGTTAGGGTTACGAAAAATGTATGCACTCACTTCTATGAGCGTTCACTAAAGATTTCTCAAACACAAAAATACATAACAGACAGTAAAAATATTATTGAATAAAAATCAATAAACAGTTCCTCTTCCTGTCTTTTTCCTTTCAGGTACGTCAAATATGAATACAATTTGAATGATTGGTTGTAAAAATACTATGTTTACATAGTATCTTCTTTATTTACACTGAAACCGTGTTGTCCATGGCAAACAATACGCTTAAAAAGGAATAGTCTTAATCCCTTCACAGTGTATTAACTTAATTTTCCCTGGTTGTATATTTTCTTTCTAGGTAATTCTCTCCGTTGAGATCAATAGCACCTTAATAGGCTACTTCGTTTTCTTTGGGGGAAAGATTCATCCTGCTTCTTTCTGTTATTTTCTCTGAACTCCGCAACTAGTTGTTTTTGACTGCTTTCTACATTGTATGTAAAGAACCACTCATTTCATGCAACAAATGCATTTTCCTAATCAGTACTGATGAGAAGAATGTGCGCTTCTGTTTGTGGGCGTAGTTAAATACTTCCTGTTATCTTGACTCATCATGGAGGAAAAGGCCCGCGGCCCAGGATAATTAGCTTCACCTCCATTCAGTCCTCAGTAATTGCTCATGATCCTGCAGAGCAGGTGTGAGTCAAAAGTGTCTTGACTGCTGACGACAATTAAATGACAGTCAATAATTATGAAGATTAAATTTTGCTCGGTGGATTCATGTATTGGTCTCGATTATTGTGTGATCGTGCTGGTCTTTGGAGCTAGATGATATGATTCAAAACAGAACAATTAGTGTGCATTTCTTTCTGTAAAGTTAAGTGACAGACATGAGGCTTACTTTGATAAGACCAGGACTGTAGTGGAGGGTGAATGCCGTTTAGGCACCATTTCATTCGTGAAACAGTGTTTACTCAAATTTTTATTGAATTATTTATCATTTACCAAGTGATTGACTGTGTTCCCAGCATTGTTTAGGCATGCAATGTGTGCCTGATGTTAACCTGCGCATGCTCGATTTGCCTTGCACGCATGCAATGATTCATCTATCCAACAGAAAACTCCACTCATCTGCGTGGATGCGATACCTGAAATTAAATTGAATGTCTCTGTTTAGCGAGCTAGCTAGCTAGTTAGCTGGGTGTCTACCTTTGAAAGTCTGAAGCCATTTTTTGTAAATCCCCCAATATCAACAAATATACTTGTCTATTTATTCAGTACATATAATTATTATACCAATAAATTATAATTTAAAACATTGCTTCACAAATAGTAAAGAACAGAAAGAGAGGAGAGAGGTTAGGTGTTCACTAGTGTTAATAAATTAATGTTTTGTTGATAGTAAAGGTCTAAATACTGTTATCTAATACAGTATATTGAAGTGGGAAAATATATATTTTTTTAAATACAAGCTGATTGGTGAACTACACAAGGTGTTCCTTGCAATTGCAATTCATTGATACTGTTTAAAAGTGTAATACGCATTTGATTATATTGAAGAATAATTACTATCTGGTGAAATTCATAGTTTACCCACCTTTTTAACCACTACATCACTGGATCAATCTCAGAACCACACAATGCCAAATGACCTTAAAGAACATTCAAAATAAGTAATCTGGTTCAAAGCTGCCTATATCTTATCAAAAGTAGTCAGAAACATCAACTGTAGTTGCACATTTTAAAGCGATAGTTCTTCCAATATTATTTTTTTCCCACAACAAACAATACACATTTTTTAAAACAATTTATTATTGAGCTTTTTCCCAATCTGTAGTTAGCGTTATAAGCAATGTCCAAATTTACAAATGGAAAAGGTTTGTACCGCTATCGCAAAGCTGAATTGCAAGCGGAATACTACTCCAAAAAAGTCCAAACAAAGACATGTGGTGTTGTTGACCTCCAAGATTATGCCGATGTTGTAATCCTCAAAATAAAGTATTAATTTACGTGATATAATTATAATTTCAAATAAATGGGTACTTTCTGTGTTTACTGGTCAGTTTTGTTCACAATTGTATCAATCCACGCTTTATTTTGTGAAGAAAAGCAAGTTACCTATTTTGTCTTTGATATTCAATTCGGTCAGTCAAACTTTATTTGCTTGACAGAGAAAGGAAAATACATAGGCTATATAATGTCTGAATAGAAGCTTGCCAGCAGCTATAGGGGGGCGATTGTAATCCCCTTAATCCCTAACCCGGGCCCAGAATATCTGGAGGCACTGTGCACTTTGTGTATTCCTACATAGCAATATTACAGTACAACTTCAAGATCTGATCTTGTTGAGCTGAGTAACTTGAAGGAATTGCATTCACCTTTTGTCCTCTTCTAAGTGAATATGGGTTACGATGCTCTATAAAATGTTTCTTCAAACTGTGTATGTCTTGTTGGCGAAGTTGCTCCATTGATTCTCCCTCAATACAACTCAGTAGAGGCAGAGGTATTGTCGCATTTGCAGAGTGAGTAGAATATAATTTCAAACCAAAAACATGGTCAAGATGTGATAAGGCTTAAGTCGAACCAGAAGGAAATCGAGATGTTCAACAATTTTTAATCATATGCACCGAATAAAACAGTGTCATCTTGCACAATGCAATTATTAATAAATAATTAAAGCAAAAATAGAGCAAATAATACAATAGTACCGATTAGGAAAAGCTCAATCCTAAACATGAAAGGTATGCTAGGATCAACAAGAGAAATGTATTATAAACCCTTGAAGGGGCATAGTATTTTGGTGATTGGGAGCTGAGAGCAGTGCTACGTTCATTGTGATTGGGATCTGGAAAATCTTGGGATCTGGAGGCTATGAGCTGCGCTGGTGATGGGTTGAGAGATGCAACTGTGACCAGATATTACAGATATGGCAATGAGTGAAACCTCAAGCCACCTCTCCCACGAGATCAAATATTGTTCTCAGGTCCACAGAGGAAAAAATAAGAAAATGGGCCAGCTAGGCAAAGCAACCTATCTTCACATAACTTGTTGAAGTTAATGTTCATGCTCACCTAGATGACATCCCTGCCAAAGAACCATTTCCATTCATGAATTTGGACTAAAACGCTAATTGAGGCTAATAACGCTAATTGAAGACTGGGACAGAGCTGATAATGGATTGTTTGGAAAAAATGACAATTAATCTTCAGGATTATCTCTCAATGCGTGGACCATGAGACACACGTGAATTTTGGACAAACTATCCCTTTAATTATGGTGAGTGAAGACAAATATCCACTATGAACACAGCAAAAATAAGAACACCCACATCCAAACCATTGTCTGCCTAAGTGCTGAAACATTGAGCGTAACGTTTTACTGACGAGCATAGCAGGACAGAAGAGAACAAAGGTACTTTGATTACATTAATAACACTGTGGGACACAGTTTTTCAAAACAAAAACAAAAGACCACTGACCGATCCAAGTTACTTTAACATCAAATTAGCTGGATAACCATTTCCCCAAAGCTGTGGAGCAGAAACAATGCATATTGAACAATTTGGAGCCTTGAATTGAAAGTTCAGATACAGACCCAATACGTATGTCATTTCTTCTTATTGGGCTTTGGGCACCAGTGTCAGGAATCATTTCAGGAGCTTGACCAATAGTTCAATGAAAAAAATATGTTTTTTGTTGTATGATTTTAGTTCAAAGAGGGAAACCCTTTTTTTGGAGGTTTGATTATAGCAGAGTATATACTGTAATGACAGAAGGGATACAGATAGGCGGGAAACAAAGGTTAATGGTTGAAGCAGGGAGTGGAACCTGAGTGTTCAATGGGGAGATGGGCCTAAGCCAGGAGTACTACCGATTTACCACAGGCTCTGAATAACATTTAAGCCCTAGTTTTGGTGGCCACTGTCAGAATGTCAGTAATTGCATTGTCCCATGGTTTTGCGTGCTGTGCGGAACTGCCTAGGGACAGGGTATGAATGTCAGAGATGGGATGGCCATTCATGGCCATCCATCCATTAAGCATGTGTTGAGGGTGGCATTTTTCACAAAGATTATCCATCCTGTTTGCTACGGGAAGAACATATGCCAAGGCCCGGAGAACAAACTCTCCATGGGCTTGGTAGCGGTCGGGAAGCTGATTGTCAGGGAACCCCAGGCTATATGTAAATCCCCCCAGGTTAAAAGTCCAACCCTTGCTAAAAGTCCAAAGTCCAGGTGGAAACACCCATAGTCAGGTCTCAAGCAAGCTAAATAGAAAATATCAAATCAATTATGTAACTTGGAAATGCTACCTACAGTACCGTCAACTCAGCAGTCCTAACCCATTCTGATCCATCACTTCAGACTAGCCACATACTTTTAACAGTTTGTTTGTCCAGCCATTCTGACATGAAACCCACATTAAAACAAATGGACTGTCAGTGTTGACTGATTCAAGTCATGCTCAGAAAAGGAAGTGGTTTAAACAGCTAACCATGACAGATGGTTTGTTTTATCGATATCATAAGAAACACATAATGTGTTAACTTTGACTGAAAAAGTGCTATTTCTTTGGATGTTTCCGAGAAAACATTACAAAGTGAAACATTAATTCTCTTGACAGAGGTACGAGAAAATTGCTTTTGTCCAATTAATGTTTGGAGAGATATTTCTCCATGTGTCAAGCAAAAATGAAGCACTTTGTTGTTCATTGAGTTGCTTGGGTCTGGGTCAACTAGAGAAAAAAAATGTCAGCGATAGAGCTTTTGGGATGTTCACCCCAGTGTTGTCAGTCTCTGTATAGCTCCCAGCTGATCCCATAACTCTGGGAAGCATCCAATGTAAGTTTTCAAAAAGACAGACTGACTGATCAAAAAAAATTATGCCTAAAATAGGCTAATTATACTGCGGTTGACTGCACAAACAAAAGCAAGCAATTGAGCTCTACATTTCACAATAAATTCATGACTACATGCCAAAAAATTTATTCATGATAGTAGAGCCCAAGAAAGGCATTAGGATAATGCCAATTAAATAGTTTTTTTTAATTTACAAAATGGTTTACATATTTCCCATGCACCAAATAAACAAATGATTAACACCTACAAAACCTACTGCAATTTTTCTGCAATGTGGGGGTATGCTGCTGCTAAATCTACACCACATCAACAATATATTATCAACTTTCTCAGTACAATGCAGTTTGCTTTGCTATATCTGAAGCAATAGAAGTGTTCAAGTGAAAGCAGGACCCAATCTTGGGTGGTCACAAAGAGCTCCAAGAACGGTGCATGTGATTCACTGGATTTCTTTCCACAAGTGTAAAAAAAGCTACTTTTTACACCACAGTATAGATGTTTTCAGTTTCACTGTATTTCTGATGTTCTCTGCCAGCTCTCTGCTGCATTGTTGCATAGTTTCTTAAATTCTTTGCAGATCCTCACAAGCTCTTAGAGATTGGAGGGGAGTCTGTGTGCCAAGCCGGTAGAGGTACAGTATACCCAAAAAGACTTACATCTACGTATGATCACTGCTAAAAGGCACGTCTACAATCCTAATTACAATTTTACTGTGTAAAATGTAAATAAAACCAGAATGCAATGATGTGCAAATCATTTAAACAATAGAGTCAATAGAAAATAGTACAGAACAAAGACAACATATCAAACATTGACACTGAGACATTTGGTTTCTTGAAAAATACACAGCTCCAAAAAAAATGAAGGGAACACTTTACTCACACATAGGGTATTGATGAAGGAAATATATTAAAGATCAAACTCATTACTGTACATTGTGTAATTCGTTGATAACAAAATGATGTAACAACAATCAATGGAAACCAAAATCGCAAATAAATTGAGGGCTGTGTGTATGAGCCCCGAATGCATCTATGTTATTTCATACTAATGATTATCTTATTCATGGGTCATATACATTTAAACCTACTAGGTTATTTAAAAAAGTGACAAATTTCCTTAAATTGTTTTGGGGATGATGCATATTGTCAGGCTGTCTTCACAACAGAATATTTTATAGTTAGATGGATTGAAACACCATTAACTATCCTTTTCTTTAATCTTTTCTTTAATCTTTCTTGATCCCATTGTTCATATCAGCATTTCCTGCACTGACAAAATGCTACCAAACACGCTGTGCTGTATCTGGTAAGCCTGTGAATAGAATTTGTATTTCCATACTGTGGAAAGTCTGTATTTATTTCCCGACAATGTCTCCCGACAATGTCTGTGCATGCTACTGATGAGACAGCAGATGGTTTCCTGGGGGATCTCCACCCAGACCTGGATCAGGGCATCAGTGAGCTCCTGGACAGTTTGTGATGCTACTTGGCGGCGTCTGATGCACCAATACAAAACATTCCAGAGGTTCTCAATTGGATTCATGTCTGGGGAACATGAGGGCCAGTCAATGATATCAATACCTTTGTCACCCAGGAACAGCCTACATAATCTGGCCACATGAGGCCGGGCATTGTCCTGCACCAGAAGGAACATGGAGGTCTGTGCGACCTTCCCATTGTATGCCTCCTCAGACCATCAATGACCCACCGCCAAACCGGTGATGCTGGATGATCTTGCAGGTAGCATAACATTCACCCAGGGCAATCTCCAGACTCACGTCAGTCACATGCTCAGTGAGAACCTGTTCTCATCTGTGAAGAGAACGGGGCGCCAATGGCAAACCTGCCAATTCTGGTGTTCTCTGGCAAATGCCATTCGAGCTGTACTATGCTGGTTTGTGAACATAGGTCCCACTTGAGGAAATCGGGCCCTAGAGCCACCCTCATGGAGTCTCTTTCTGATGGTTTGGTCATAAACATGCACACCTGTAGCCCACTGGAGGTCATTTTGTAGGGCTCGGGCAGTACCCCTCCTGTTTCTCCTCACAGATACCGGTCCTGCTGCTTGCTTGATGCCCTTCTACAGCCCTGTCCAGTTCTCCTCGTGTAACGGCCTGTCTCTTGCTATCTCCTCCATGCACTTGAGACAGTACTGAAAGACACAGCAAACCATCTTGTGACAGCATGTAGGGATGTGCCATCTTGGAGGATTTCGACTACCTGCACCATCCGAATGGGCTGCAGGTAGTGCCTCATGCTATCAGTAGTGACAAAGACACTAGCAAAACGTAAAATGAGAAAAACCAGTCAGTTAGGATAAGGAAAGAGCAATTGTCTGTGGCCACCACCTGCAAAACCATTCCCTTTTCAAGGGTTGTCTTGCTGTTGCCTCTCCTGTGCACCTGTTGTCACATTCATTTGCAGCAAAACAGGTGACATTGATTCACAATCGCTTGAGCTTCCTAAATGGACAGATTGATTTACCTTCAGTTTTATTGGCTAGGTGTAATTCCGTAATGATTATGTGCTCCCTTAATTGCTTTAAGTAGTATATATGCTGATTCGTTTACTGCAATACATGTAAAAAAAGGTTGGGACAAAGGCAAAAAAAGACTGGATATGTTGTGTAACTCTAAACCTGGTGTAATAGCACAACTAATTACGTCAATTGGCAACAGGTTAGTAACATGATTCGGTATTAAAAGATAATTCCAGAGAGGATGGGTCAGGAATGAGGATGGGGAGGGTTTGAAAGACTGAAAGACACTGTGAAAGAATGTGAGGGTGAATTTAAGGATAACGCCTCTCAACGTAAAATTGTGGAGTTTGGGGAGCTCATCATTTATGGTACATACAAATGGTACATAATATAATGAAAAGATTCAGAGAATCCAAAGAAATCTATGCATGCATGGGACAAGGCTGAAAACCAATACTGGAGGGCTGTGATCTTTGGGCCCTGAGACAGCACCGCATTGAAAACAGAAACAATTCTATAGTGGAAATCACAACATGGACTCAGGAACACTTCTAAAAGTTATTGTCTATGAACACAATACATCGCATCCACAAATGCAAGAATAAACCGTATTTAATGCTGAACAATACAGCTCTGGAATTTTTTTTCTTTCCTTTCTAAATAAGTTGAAAATAAAGGTTTTGAGTTAGGAACAGAAGCGTTCAATTGGCTGTGGTCTCTTAATTTTAACCCCTCTGTTCCTCACTCAAAAAAGGAAAGGAAAGAAAAACGTGCAGCGGTCTCTTAATTTTTTTGTTTTAGAGCAAGGTATGCAGGCTTCCAGACAATGTTTTTTCAGGGAAGGCATTGCTTATATTTCAGCAAGACAATACCAAACCACATTCTGCACATATTACAACTGCATGTTTACATAGTAAGAGTCTGGGTGCTAAACCGGCCTGCCTGCAATGCAGACATGTTCCATATTGAAAACATTTGGCAAATTTTTGAATGAAAAATATGAGAAAGGACATCCAAAACTGTTGAGCAGCTGCAATCCTATATCAAGCAAGAATGGGAATACATTTCACTTTCAAAACTACAGCAATCGGTCTACTCAGTTCCCAAATGAGTATTGTTTAAAAAAGAGGTGACACAATCGAGGGGAAAACATCCCCAATTTTTTTTAAATGTGTTACTAGCATCAAATTCAAAATGACCATGTGCGTTTCCAAAAATGATAACATTTCTCAGTTTCAAAATTGTATGTTGTCTTTCAACTATTTTAAAATAAATATATGGGATAAATGGTTTCACATTATTGAACTTATATTTGCAATTTACACAGCGTCCCAACAATTTTTTAAACAGGGTTGTACAAAATAATGAATAATGGTCTGAATACATCTGTGCTTGAGATATTTCAGTTGTTTTATTTTCAATAATTCAACATAAAATCTTTTTTTTATCGTAATAGCATATTGTGTGTAGATTGATGACAAAAAAATTAAATGAATTACAAATTAGGTCTAGGAATAAGGGACAGGTTTGAATGGTTTTACTGTTAACAATCCCCAAAGAGGCAAGCTGTGAGCAGTTTTAGGAGTCATCAATGTCAAAATAAGGTAAAGCAACAACTACCTAGACAATATGAAACATACAGAAAGGCCTTCTACCAAATGTTGCTACCTTGTGTGGAGATAAAGCAGTCTGTCAACAAACTTTGGATCTCCCCAAACTCCCCAAGACCTGCATGAATACACCTTTTGAATAGATTATTCCCCTTTAATTTGTTGTTCTGTTATTTCCAATAACTTTAAGCATTGGCAATTATCTGCAGACAGAGAAGACTGAAAATAATGAACAATGGCACAAGGAACATCTTGCTTGTATGAGTTCTGTGTGTCAAGGTTTCCGGAATAGAAAGAGTGATACACGAATTGTCACTTTTACTGGCATTTTCAGATGTCATTCAGGCAAATGTGTATACAGATTAAGAAAAAACAAAAATTCCACTAAAGTAATTGTTGACAATAATTGGTTTTATTGATAATCTGAATTGGAAAAAGACAAAAATCTAATAAAATGTATTTAAAGTATTTAGCAAAGCCTTTGCATAATATATTTATTATTTAGCTTATTGGTTTAAAATCATTTCCACTGTAATTCAACCACATATCTTTTGACATTTGGTTGAATCACAGTGGAAAGGAATATACGTTTTGGCCATGATTGACCGCTATTTAACATAATTTCATTAGCCTTTTTCAGTTTTAGTATATCTCATCGTCATCCACTTAATCTTTGTCGGGTCATGGGGGCAGCAGCTCCAGCACGGGACCCCAAACTTCCCTTACCCAAGCTACATTTGCCAGCTCTGACTGGGGGATCCCGAGGCGTTCCCAGGCCAGTGTCGAAATATAATCTCTTCACCTAGTCCTGGGCCAACCCCGAGGTCTCCTCCCAGCTGGACGTGCTTAAAACACCTCCCTCGGAGACGTCCTGGGGGCATCCTTACCAGATGCCCGAACCAACTCAACTTGCTCCTTTCAATGCAAAGGAGCAGCGGCTCTACCCTCGAGTTCCTCACGGATGACTGAGCTTCTCACCCTCTCTAAGGGAGAGGCCAGCCACCCTTCTGAGAAAACTAATTTCAGCCGCTTATACCTGCGTTCTAGTTCTTTCAGTCATGAGCCAGCCTTCAGGACCATAGGTGAGGGTAGGAACGTCTACTAGAACTCGTACGGGAGCTTATCTGGAAATTATGGAAGTTAAAATAAATTAAAAGATTGACTGCTTAAAACATAGACCAGTGCCAAAATAAAACATGTACTAGATCACTACAACCTTCCAATATTATATGCATCTGTACACAAAAACTAAAATCCTCTTTCTAAAAGAAAATGTGAGAATTATTCCACATCTGCCTTTACAGCCTCAATCTCTGAATCAAGGTCAGCTCTGGAGCAGATTTTCTTTCCCCCAGATATTTATAAAATCTATCCCTGTTCTTGGTAAGCTCTCCCTTTGCTCTCAAGTCAATTTATAGTCCTTTCGGCCTACATTTTTTTCAATTTTACAACTGCTGTGTCTGAGTCCTCAACTGTTGATGGAAACCGTAATCATCTAGGCACATTCGGACCTGTCAGATGTATGTGATGTGTGTATGTGTCAAAGAAAGAGAAGTATGATGGGCTATAACATAAAATGGGTTGAAAATGATACACACACCCACACCCACACCCACACACACACACACTCCCAGGTTGTCATGGAATACCGTTCACAGCAAATAACCATTCAGAAGGTATGTATAAAAATAAAAAACATACCAGCCTTTTAACTCTGGGCTCATGTGTAGCAAGCCCAGCGGTTATGGACATCACCGTGACTGACCCAGAATGACAGAATAAGTAGGTGGGTTTGTACACTCAAGAGAACAAAGGCTAACATTGACCAGTGGTTAGTGGAGATTAAATCACATAAATTAAAAAAGTTAACGATTGGAAACATTAGGGTGTGTGAGACTGTAATGCAAAAGCTTTTTAAAATTTTGTCTGGGATTTGAATCATCTATCAATCATCTATTACACCAATCATCAGGAAATGCTTTACCCAAACTACAGTGAACTATTTATTGAAGAAAATATTGAATTGGATTTCATGGCGCTGCCTGTATTTCAAATAAAAGACAGGTCACTCAAGGACAACTCACTTGTTTCAGTTTCTTCAGATCTTCATCCAGCTCCAGATTATCAAGGATGACAGCCACAAAAAGACTGAGCAGAATCTAAAAAAACAAAGCATAACGAGGAGACTTTTCAAATAATCTCAAGTGTTCCTAAATGCTCAAAAACAGTTGAGTCAGTGCTTCTAAAAATGGATACACAGACAGAAATATTGTCTTCATTGCCAGATGTGTTTTTGGAGATTCAAATCCACTCTTTAATTATATTTGAGCTGGGTTCTGTCCTCAAAACATCTTCAGTGTTGAGAGCGGTGTCTGAGTTAGCCCCGCAGTGGTCTGTTGTTTTGCTTCCATTATCAAATGTCGGATTTTTAAATGTCAAGGCTTTTCAACTCTGATTAGCAGGTCAAAAGGAAAGCATCACAATCATCTCTTGCCTGTGGTGTAAATACAGATGTGTTTTGGTTTTACTCATTTTAGTTGCATATAAACTGGTCTTGGTACAGTATTTGGAGGCAGTGGAAGAATCCCAAAAGTGCCAAACCTGTACTTAAGTCAAGAGCTGAATTATTTAAAATGAAGAAACAGGAAATATAATAAAACACGGACACAGATGCTGATTGTGCTATGGGTGGGTGAGGATAATGTTATCCACATAAACAACACATCACAGTCTCAGCATTGACCAGTGAAATCGCTAAAATGCAAGCGCTCTCAGTTCTGATCTCCAAACTTCAGCTGCAACTGAATTTTTTTGTAATCTGATTCTAATAATGAAATTTGGTTGGACAATTTGTTCCGGTCATTGCTACATAATTGTTATGATTTCTCAACATCTTATAATGTACACATGCATTGTATTGGCACTGGCTTAATCAGAAGAGAATGGCAATTTTACAGACAAGGTTTTGATGTGTTCTGAAGACACCCATACAAAAAATGTATGCACAGACTGTACGCTACTTGGTATAAAAGTGTTGTCTACGATAGTGGATATATACCATTTATTATATATGTATTCAGTTCCTTCCATCCATGAGCACAAAACAATGATATGCAGAATAAAGACATACAACGTAACATGTCTTTGGGAGAAAATAAGAAGCATTAGACACAAGCTTAATTAACAAGCTTAATTTGCTCCACAAATTGTATTAAAAACAGCCCCCAAATGATGAACAGTTGGCAATATCAACACTGAGGAAGAACATTTCTAATACAACTCTAGCAGCTGTTTTAGAACAGCTATAATCCAGACATTAAATACCTGGATTTATACTGACACAAAATATTTAAGTACACTATTGAAATCTATTGAAATCAAACTTGAATTTCATCACAGTATCTCATGTGACTCAGTATTGTTTATGGCCCCCACGTGTCAGTATGTACTTGTCTGGGCATGCTCCTGATCAAACAGTGGATGGTGTTTTAAACTGTCAATTTCAATATCTTACTTAGATTTTGGGCGTTTGAATCTACCCCTCAATCCGTTGGTGATTTTGGTTTCCATTGACCGTCATTTGGTTCTCAATGAATTACACAATGTACAGTAAAGAATTTGATCTTTAATATATTTGTTTGATGAAAGATTTAAATTTTGGAGAAGTGTATAATGTCCAGGACCCAATTCAGGGTTAAATGTGCCATAGGTGCAGGAAAAAGCAAGAACAGCATATACACAGTCCCATGTGCAGGATTTTCTTTTAATAAAGGTATTTTTTAAACCCAACATCCAAGGATTATAGATATGGTTCTGTGTCAGTAAAATTGGTTGCTATTATACGTTGATTTAATTCCAATTGCAATACTTGCAGAACAAATGTATATCAATGTATTTCTCTCCTGTGCATCGGTAGAAATGTGTCTTTTAGAATTTGCATCCATCAAAACATAATGCTGAATCCTTACCAGAGTAGCAAATAGGTGGTAGAGGATGAAGTAAATGGCCACTACAGGAGCCCACATTTGACCTACAGCCACAAGGGTCTGATCCATCACATCCACCCATCCTTCTTGGGTTAAAATCTGGAACATAGACATGAATGCCTGTGGGAGGGAGGGATGGGGAGGGAGAGAAGTGAATAGGCATAATAGTAGCCTTCTTTTCCAAGGGTAAAGAAAACATTGCAGTGAAAGTACATTTAAATAATTTTATCATGTTATTTATCATGGTATGTTATTACAACAACATTGAGAGAGGGGGAGAGTGACAATTATAGCAAGACAAAACGAGACGAACGAACTGACAGACAGGTAGATAGAGAGTGACGGGACTGAGGCACAAACCTCAACAAACCCAACTCAGACAATATGTTCCAAACAAACAATATTAAAAGAAAAAGAAAAGCATGTTAACTATGGGGCAAAGATGTCTCTATACCCCAACGTATGATCTCTGTAATGGTAAACTGAGGTTTCTGTAATAAATATTAAGTTCTGCTTTTCTGATGTATCAAATACGTATGTCATGCAAAAAAATGCAAATTAATTATTTAAAAATCATACAATATGATTTTCTGGATTTTTTACATACTTTGTAAGTAGAAAAACCTACAAAATCAGCAATGTATCCATTACTTGTTCTCCCGACTGTACGCGTGTGTGTGTGTGTGCGTGTGTGTGTGTGTGTGTGTGTGCGCATGAGTATTAAATTGTTGATTGGTTTGGATCCCAATTGATACAAAACACAAAAACATCAGCAGAGCAGAATAGTCGCGTTCACCTTAAGACTACTCAAAAAAACACATTGAAATAGTGTCTCTGTGTGAGGTCTTATCAACGCCTGTTTATGCCCATATGTCTTGAATGTCCTTGTTGTGCCAGACAATGTTGTTTTATCTGTTTCTGAAAGGTAAATTCACTGTTTGCCTAAGTGTGAGTGCGTATCGCGCCCCAGGAACAGAAATCGTATGTGTCAGAATCAGGGGAAGGGGGGTGGAGATGTGGCTAATGAGAAAGAAATAAGCTGATGAGCACTTAAAATCAAAGGAGGCAGTGCTGGGCACCACATCTGTCAACACATTAGCTCATTAGCTACCACCCCACTAGCATCAAAGGATTCCAGTCTCTTGACTTGATTTTCTTGATTTTCATGGAATTCCACCAGATGATATATACACACACAAACACAAACACACGTATATTCTTTTTTTACAGGTGGTCAAATTTTCAGTAAGAGCATCATAAAATATATTTGTATCATATCTAATTCCCATTCTACCTATCCATCCTGTCTCGACTCAGTGAACTGAAAAAAGTTGATAAGTGGATTCCTACCCTAGGTTGTAAAATTAGATATGAATTGTTTTATTCATTCAAACAAATTGCCCACGCTTTGGCCTGTGTGCAAAAAAGTAAGTACAATTGTCTTCACTTTGCACAACACCTACATGCACATGGCTTGCTGATAAGAACTGATGAGTTGTTTCTCAGTGAAATTGTCAAACTCTTCACAACTACTTAACATTCTTTCATCATGTGAGCATCACAAGCAAAATGATCCATTCAATCAAAATCTGTCATGAAAATATAAGACATGGAATGTTTTTGATGTATGCAAAAATGCCTGCCGGAATTACCAGGTGATTTTTCCCCTGGTGCAAGGGAAAACTTTAGATATGATGCTGATGAAAATATCTGGCCAGACCAACAAGAGAGACAGAATGTCTGCTAAGAAGATGGGAACTTGTAGTGTTACGTATCTTGAGGAGGTACAAAGTATTGTTATTTACAGAACTACAGCATGTTTTTTCACTGTTGTTTCATTTTCGTGGCATGTATGTAATTTTGGAGCAAATTTTCAGACCACTATCTATGAATTGTGTGTAAGAAACATGTAAAAATGTACACACAAATGTGAGTTTTCGGTTTACATGTAACACATTGCCAAATGTACTGTATACAAGTGTGCATCATTTTTCAGTGTACTACAGTATTGTACAGTATTGACGTTTCCTAGTACTTTTACGTACTGTTGAAATAGGTACCTAAAAAGCTCAGTGTAATACACAACAGCATTCAGCTGGACAAAAGTGACATTTGTATAGTACCGAAAGCAGTCAGTGTCAATAGAAAAGTATGACAAAACTGGAATTGGTATTGTAGTGTAATGAAAGATATGTTTGGGAAGGTTTGTGAAGGTGCCAGGTTGTCTGGTGTCTCAACTCAATAGGAAATCCTAATCTCAGACTAATGGGCCTATTTGCATCCTGAAAGGAACAGGCATACCCAGTCAGGGTCAAGTTGGCCCCATCGGCTCAAAGAAACCAGGTTTGACGATGGATAATTCAACATAGTAGAAATATTACTTCCATTGGATTAACTGCGCTGATGTTTGGTCTTTTAATGTGTGTCCCATAAAACGTTGAACTCTCCAATAGGTTTCAATGCTGTACATGTCAAGATCGGGACTGGGGACCCAGGCGCGGATTGGCAGGGTAGCGGGGAAGTAGCTGATCGGAGACCGGCAGAGTAGTCGGGGACAGGCGGTAGTTCGGTAAACGGGCGGTCGGCAGAGGCACAGGTGAGTAACAGGCAGAGTAGTCAGGGACGGGCGGAAGGTCGAAACACAGGCTGGCGGCAAAAGTACAGGCGG
>JACXGJ010012232.1:0-18320 GCA_016801105.1 Esox niger | reverse complement strand
TCTCCCTTCCAATTCTCTCTCATCTCATCTCCCTTCCAATTCTCTCTCATCTCATCTCCCTTCCAATTCTCTCTCATCTCATCTCCCTTCCAATTCTCTCTCATCTCTCTACTAGTCTTCTATCTCATCTCCCTTCCAGTTCTCTCTCATCTCTCTACTAGTCTTCTATCTCATCTCTCATGTTGTCTTCTCTCTCATCTCTCTCCCAGTTCTCTCTCCCAGTTCTCTCCTGTCCGATCTAACTTCTAGTCTTCTGTCCTGTCCCATCTCACTTTTAGTCTTCTCTCCCGTCTCATCTCTCATATACACTTCTATCTCATCTCTCTTCTAGTCCTATCCCAGCTCTTTCACTGTCTTCTCACCATGGAGAAAACCAGTAACCTATAACACACTGAACAACGGCATCAGTTATCCTGGTCTGTCGCCCATTTTCTCTCTTTAGACAGATATTTAAAAACAATTCACCTCTTTGTGGCTGCAGACGTATTCCAGAACAAACATGTTGGTTATTAAATTAGTAATTTACATACCTGACCATGATTTAAATCATTTACACACACATATCCTGTAAGAAAAATCATGTTGCTTTCCAATGCTATGTCCCTATAGGGTAGGTGGCCCTATATGGTATGTGGCCCTATAGGGTGGGTGGACCTATAGGGTGGGTGGCCCTATAGGGTAGGTGGCCCTATATGATGTGGCCCTATATGATGCGGCCCTATATGATGTGGCCCTATATGATATGTGATATCATGTAATAAAAATTGCAATATAGGTTTATTTCAGTAGGTATATAAATATATAATATGGGATTTAATAACCTTTAGTAAACTGTGATATGCATAAGACAATATTACTGTGACATCTTAAAATACACCCCATGATGAAACTCCATTTAGTGTGTCAAGAGGAATGCCGAGTACAAATAAATAAGTGAAGAACCTAGCCAGGGCATTAGTCATTTTCTTACATCTCTATCAATTCATGAATGCAAGTACTTGTTATCTTTTTGCTAAATTCAACAGAAACCGATTAAATCAACGAAACATCTAGAATAACACAGGAGATCAATGTTAGGTCCCTGATACTGAGAGCAACAGATGGCCCATTGCCAACTGGTGGCACGAAAGCTATGTGCCACTCGGAACATAATATGACAATAAGCCATGTCGCGTCCCTTCTCCTAAATGCTGGCCTTCGTTTCGGAGGGCCTCCTATTCATCTCCAGGTAGAATGCCTCAAAGTGTGGGAGGGACAAGCGGCTTGTCGCCTCCATTCTCCAGATTGTGGCTCCTCCCTTCAAAGGATAACGGCAGAGGTGTCCAAATGAAGCGCTATGTCCTATATTTTGACCAAGGCTCATAGGCATTAGTTTAAAAAATGGTGAAGTACATTGGGGGTAAGGAACCATTTCGGTCTAAACAAGTTACCGGTCTCAGCTTGAGAAAGGTAGGCAGCACAAAAAAGATCAAGGAAAAATATTCTTTATCTAGAGCAGCGTATGCCTTCTAAGCCTTTACACATCTTTGTTTTACGCACTGTGTTATTTTTTCCAACACATTAAGCTTTATAGTACTGCATGCAGATTATTCACCTCTAAAGATGAATAAATCATTTGTATTATTTTAATAAAGTGCACATTCACATCGAATTGTTTTGAAATGGAACTTGTGAGCTTAGTTTCAACAAATAAAAATAAATCACATTTGTCCACATTTTACCAGTGCAAGACAGATCTTAGAATTGAATAACTGTTCATTCAACAAAACATTTTTTTTAACTTGACATGAAAACTGCAGGCTCTTTTGTCAACCTCATTGTATAAAGAACGCTGTCACACAAAGGCTCCACTCAAATCAGCCATTTCCCATAAACCAGGATAGCTTAACATTCAGAAATGCTCAGACCAATGAAAGCATTCTGAGGTGACCCAACAGGAAAGAATTGCAAGAACAGAGAGCAAATATTTTCTATAACAGCTAAAGACTTGTCATTATCAGATTAAAATAGGCTGCATTGAAGTTTTGAGAAGTCTGTATTTGAGGCTTCACAAAAGCTCCTTTCATCCAAAGACAATCTTTCCCCTGAACCGTTTTCATTAACTCACCAGTCCTAATGAGAGCTCAGTAAGTCATCCTTTGGTTGTGTTTTCTCATTAGAAACCTGGGTGCTTCAGCCTTCAGCCCCAGGCGAGACTGGCAGAACCGGCTGAAAACCCCAGTTTTCAGTGACCAGAACAATACAACCGTTAATTCGATTTCAATGAAAATAAGTATCAATTCACAATTCATGCATGCAAGCCCATGAGGCGCTAACGTAAACGGCTGAAGACTTTATACTCTGGAACGAATAAAGGAGAAAGTACAAAAATGTCTGGCTTTGAAAAAGACCATAGCGTGTGAATAGACGCTTGCTCTGTTTGCCTGTAAAAAAAAATTACACGTAGGTGCCATTTAACTATTTTTCAGTTTTACTAAAATAGCACTGCACAAAACACACAAACTCACACATGAAACCACACACACACTCGACAGGAACAGTGTTTTCTTTCATATTTCCTAACTCCTGTCTGTGAGTGTGCGTGTGTAAGACATCGTCCTCTGCCATATCCACACATATCAGAAACAGCGTATTTGGCCCCATGCAAACAGTGTTGCTGGCACTTCGATTGTGGATGGCGGAATTAGAGGCAGACAAGAAGGCAGTCAGACAGGCAGTCCGGTAGGAAAATAAATAAAACAACTGGTTGTTCCAGACTGACTGGAACTCAGCTGATCATAACGTAAGGGCTGTCAGGTCTCTGGGGCTTCAGGTGTCTCGACCATCAGGTGTGTCGGACCAGCAGCAGTGTCAGTTAGGGGCGTTGTACAGAAAATACAGGACCCACACAAAGGAGAAACACAACCACGGCAACACGACGGCAAGAGGGGGTAATAAAAATTTGATTTGATGATCTTTCACTTAAGTGACTTTCTGTGTTGGATTCTCCCACCCCCCCCCCCCATTTTCCACTCATTCTGTTTTATTTTCTCCCCCAGAGCAACGCCCTAGAGAATGGAGAAGACATTTTAAAGGTCCTAATTAAAACCATCTAAAGCCTTGCCAAACATCAAACAGCCAGGCCTGTTCTTTGCTGATTGCAGTGAAATTGAGAAAATGTGTCCTTTTATTTAATATCACACATAAATAAAAAATGAAATGATCTCTTGATTCCCCTTCTGTGTGTGAATAAATTTTGCTTGAAGGAATGACATGACCTCATGTAGAGAGTCTGTCAACTATACTGGAATTTGATTCTTCAAGCAAAGGCATGTTTCGTAATGATAAATGAGAACTCTTTCTTCATGGCTGGTATCCAGACCTACTGCTGACTTCAGTCGTCTTTTCCACTAAGCTTGAAGTCTGAGTCTCAAAATGTTTGTGTGGAAATAACATGATTAAAATATGATCCACCCTTACTCACATCTTTTTTAGCTGAGCTTTGAGTGTCTACTGCTCTTGCCTAGTGGTTCTCAAAAACTCTCCTCAGAGACCACTGCATTTTGTTTTAGGTCTTGGCTAGTTCACCCAATTCCTATGAGCAAACGTTTGATAATTGGCTGACATATTGAAACAGGTGTGCTAGTTCTGAAATCAATTATAAATACATGGACCCTTTGGGGGTCCCCGAACATGTTTGAGAAGCACTGTTCAAGACCTCTTAATTGCCCTCGCCCAACCGTGACGACCGGTCGGACAGCACTACGCGCACTTAAGGTCAGCGAGTTTGTCGTGCCTTTATTTAGGCTGTTAAATAAACAGGCAACCGATTCTGACAGTTAATACAAAACTGTAAAACTAGGCGTAATGAAATTGGTTCAAATTACCGATCTGGGCTATTTTAGACATGTATTCTCAAAACGTCTATACACAACGCCGGGTACAACGGTGTGCAGGACAAACATTTTGTCTTAGATTTTTCATCAGACCTGGAATGAATCATATGCATTCGAAAGCGCACGTATAGCCTATAAAACGGAGGTAACATAAATACACTTCTACTTACCGTAGATTTTTGTCTCGTGCAGTTCAAGAATGTCCGCGGCCAACAGTCAGGAAAAGTCCATTCGAAAATGGAATAGCATATCTGCGGATGGTAATCTGAAAAACTTAATTTTACAAGTTCTATTAATGTGTAATATGTATTGAAGTGTAGTGGACGTCCTGCCGCGCCGGTTTCGGTTGTTCAATGATACCACAATCCTGCGATTGAACGATGTGTGGAGAAACCGGAGAGAAAGCCGTCATGTGAGCTATGAAGAGTCGCGCCATTGGCTAGACAAGCATAAATTGATAAGGCAGGTCTTTGTTCCATTGGATTAGCACGAGAGAGAACGGAGAGAGGCGCCTCCTGCGCGAGGCAGATCTGTGTGCAAGAATGTGTGTGCAGTGTGCAGACAAGGAACAATTTGCTTTAGTCATTAAATGACATATTATAGTGCAATAATTGTCTAATATGCTACTAGTAATTCAGAGAAACAAGTCATTTGGAGAATAGGAAAAAATATAGAAAAATAATTAAACCTCAAACTATGCGTTTTGTTCATATTCTAGGATTTATTTAATTATTGAAATCCTTAATGACTGTCAATCAGTTCAAAATAAATTAAAAATAATCTGTTAATATGAACCTTTAACAAAGTCAAAGGAATTTAGACATATTTACTATATAATATTTAATTAACAATTTACGGATTTTTCCATATGTGCATCTTGTTATTATTATTATATGCATGTTCAGATTTTTTATGTGAATGTAATTGGAGGATTCATATACACTTTGCTGAACTGCTTAAGCGGAGCCGGCCAAGAAGATCGAATGCCACTGACTGACTGACTGCCTGACTGTCCCTTGTTAAATAGTGTAGTGATTAGCGTTGCGGCCTCTCACGCAGGGGACATGTGTTCGAGTCTCGACACTGTCAGAGCAAATTATGCGTTAGGACTTGTTCAGGATAGACAAAACCTTTGGTGGCCACAACCTTCAGAGGCTACAATGTAGTAAAATCGTTTATGGTTATATTCCGACTATCTTTGGTGGATTTTCGAGGTACTGATCCATGCATGCTTTTTGAGGTAACACACAGTAGATCACAGGCCCTTGCGCAGTAAAATAGGGGTTTCCGTGATTCTTGTCTTTTCACTTGATGAAAAAGTCAGTTATTGACACCTATATTGATAGGTATTGTATCAGTGTAATTCACAAAAGAAAGATAAACTAACGTTGTTGTGCCTGCAAATTAAATAGGTTTGGCAGTGTCAAGTATTATCATCTTCAGTCTCTTTTCATCTTCAGACTCGCTAGCAATTGCTAAATTCTTATGACTATTCCAAGTATTAAGTTAATTGATGATAGTAAGCCCACTTCAGGCGAATAAGCTGTTAAAACAGTCAGTGGCAAAAGCCATACAGTCCATAGATGCTATTTCTGGTGAAACTTAATACTGAGTGTTAATCTGTTTAACACAATGCTTAATGGTGTCTAGCGAAAAATTGGAACTTAGCGTGATGTTAATCTGTGACAAAATGATCTAATGTCAAGACGCTATGACTCAGCTTACATGGTGTATTGGTTAAAGACGCAGCTTCCTCACATAGGAGATCCAGGTTTACATCCAATGAGGGCAACAACATTCATCCTTTCTAATTGTGAGCCAGCTGAACTAGGCTTGCCTGGTTCCTTTCCTTTTTTTATGCTTGTTGCCTTAGGCCCAAACACTACCATTGTTTCACTAGCAGCGATGCTAATGCTTGCTGCGAGGTCTGTGGACAGCGGTTCCCCATAGTTTAACCATGAATAAATCACTTATCAGGTAGAATGAAAACCATCTTTCAACCCACAGGTTGGCTCCTGGTTCGGACCAATTATTAAGAAATGTTTTAAATAAATACAAAACTTAATTTCTGTGAGAGTGATATAGATAATCAGCATCCACGCAATGTGGAAGTGGAGCAGAAACGGTCTCCGCTCCCCATGCGAGAACAGCCTACATTTCGTTGCCAAGCAGGCTAACAAGATACACTACATTTCTAGCAAACTTCAGGTCATGCTTAGCTAGCTAAAGTAACCAGGATGGGAGAAGTGAAACAAACGATTATGATGTGTGCATATGCCATGGTGCAAACAGGTGCTGTACGAGCGACATACCTGTTTTGCAATAATTCCGGGGTGGTCATGGATAAGAGCCGGTTGATGGATGCACAGACTAAAAAAACTGAATGAATGTAGGCGTGTGATATTTGTTTAACCAGTAGGAAGTCTAAATGGTGCATCATACTGCACACAGCAGGACTGTAACACTGCGTATGCAGCTTTTTTATTAAACTTTTCTTTCGAAGGTGATTGTATGAAAAACATTTATGTTTCTGAATGATTGTTACTTCCTTCTTGAGGTCAAAATGAACCCCAGTTGGTTATCTTTGTAAAAATGATTGGCAGGTGTGAAAGTTCAGTGGGCCTGCACAAATGTAGAGATTGCTTCAAATGATACTGACATTCAGTGGGCATATGTGAATATTAGAAAATAGGCCGAGATCTTTTCGAAAATGTATTTACATTTAGGACGTTCAACAATACTGAAGCCTAACATAATACACTACGGTCTAGATAATCGTTTAAAATAGAGTTCACATGTGTTGTGTTCCGACATGGCAGGTACTGAAATGGTATGGCACAGAATACCTTAGGAATCAATGTACCATGGCAGTCAGACTGAACACAAGTTATAATCACATTGTACACATTCCATTAGGATGTATACGGCCTCTTCATGAGAAAACGTATTCACTTGGTTAAACAAAAATCCCAACCCTGTTAGGATTCTGATCCAAAAGCTACAGCCACACATTTCCTTTCATCTACCTGGCATGTAGTCATGGATTATGAAACAGACAGAGGATGTTATAAAAGCATTTCATCTACATGGGATATGAATGTGGGAGATGAAGGGACCACTCCCATGTGCCCCAAATGGCACCATACTCCCTACAGTGTACTCCTTTAGACCAACGCTTGGTCAAACGTAGTGAACTGTTTTCAAAAGTAGGGTGGCATTTTGTGCTAATAAAAAGTCTGTGGTTGGTTTTCTGCAGCCTGATAGTGTATTGATTCATACTATCCTATTTTCTCTCTTCTGATTTGGTATTTCAGGACAATTCAATACCCTACAATTGGACTGTCCACTGGAGACAATTTGTCCGTCGTTCATGGGTCATTCCGGTATATCTCTGTTGCTCTCTCTTCTCCATCGCTCTCTTTCCCTCTGCCGCTGGTGGCAGCAAAACCCAAGGTTGGGGGAGGGAGGGGGAAATAGAGCGTAGGTAATACAAAGACACATATTCCACTGCTTGAATGCAGCATTAAATCAATATTCGGGAGAGCTTTCTCTTGTATTTGCCTCGGCTCGACTGCTGCCAGGATGCGTCATGTGGGCTGTGGTGTCACTCCGATTCCGGTGACACTTCTCTTCGCCCTCCCTCTATGTCCGGCATCATTTCGATAACTCTGAGGCACTCGGCGCTCATTCCATTTGTCCCGTGTGCCCGTCGACGTCGAGGGTAACGTGTTTTCCTGACGCACGGTGTTGTTGTTGAGGCCCTCACACGGAGGCCAAGTCACTGTGAAACAACCCTCCTGCCACTGGTTGAAGGAGCAGAACTTCATGCTGTAATGCTTGATCCTGACAGGAGAACTTAAGCCAATGAACCTGTTTGGTGTTTTATACAGCACTATTTGTTCTCTTAGTATAAGCCAGCACCGTTCAGTAAAAAAAAAAATAAAAAAAATATGTATTTCACAATGGAGGTAGTCTGAACTGGCAAGAAAAAAAGGAACCTTCATTGACTCTTAGGGTGAGAAAGACTGATAATCAGAAGAATACAGTACATAGGCATATTGTGTAATAATCTGTACATGTGTTCTATTTTCTGCTAATAAGCAAGCAAGCAAGCAAGCAAGTTTATTTATATAGCACAATTCATACATAGGAGCAATTCAATGTGCTTTACAGTGAAAATAGAAATAATGCAATAGAATCAAAACAGTCAGATTCATTATCAGCAGATTGTTACATTTACACAGCGGTTATTCCTCTGATAGCACCAGAACTTGCATTACAGTTGGTAAAAGATAGCAAGATATACATTTAATAACAAAATAAAGCAAGAAGAGAAATTTAAAATACAGAATATTAGTAAAAGAATAAATAAAAGAATAAGAAAATAGAAATAGAATACAAAAATATAGGAAGTTATAAAAGCTGTAAGACTAACAGTGCAGTTAAAAAAACCTAGGAAGCTATAATGCTCACAGTGTGGTTAAGTATAAGTCAAAGGCATGCGAAAAGAGAAGTGTTTTTAGCCTGGATTTAAAAATGGACACATTTGGTGAACGTCTAAGATCTTCTGGTAGTTTATTCCAGTTGTGTACAGCATAACTGCTAAACGCAGCTTCTCCATGCTTAGTTTGGACTCTGGGCTCTACTAGCTGACCTGAGTTCATGGATCTTAGAGCCCTGCTCTGTTTATATTCTTCAAACATCAGAAATGTATTCAGGTCTTAAACCATTCAGTGATTTATAAACTAGAAGCACCACTTTGAAGTCTTCTGTAAATGACCGGAAGCCAGTGCAAAGGGTTAAGAACCGGAGTGATGTGATCTCTTACCCACAGAAGAACCTATAGTTACCTTTTTCTATCATTTTGGATCAGCAAAATAATCTACTGGCCCATCATTGCAGTGGTCTTTGGAGCTGGAGGTGCAACAGTAGCATTTACCAGAAACCAGAATAGCACGTCTGTACCAGATTTCAGCCAATTTGGTCTGCATTGTCCTAGTGTGTGAAACTGGTAAACACAGGCCGCAAACACATAACAACACACACACACACACACACACACACACACACACACATAACAACACACATGCAAAAACACGCACAAAAATGTCTGCTGAAATAGGTAATGCACAATTGTATAAGGAAATTCGTCTCAGAGAATACCTTGGTACAGTCATAATCTCACATTTAACTACATAATGTTGCACTTCTCAGCGTGCAAGTGTATGTATGTGTGCGTGTGCGTGTGCGTGTGCATGTGCGTGTGCGTGTGCGTGCGTGTGTGTGCGTGCATGCACAGGTGCGCATTCTGTAGGTCTGTCCATTTGAGTTTTTTCTTAGAGTAAAGGTCAATCTAGAGACCAGGCAGAGATGGTTTCAAGACTGCACTGTTTATAATTAGTTTTTATAATTATTTTTGTGTGGCAACATTTCAGTTGAGACAAAACCAATGCCCTCAGAAAGAGAGAGAGATTGTAGATAAGTCTAACCACCAGATAGCATCATTAATACATATTCTTTTCAAATAATTTGCATAGTGTTATGAGAAACAAAGATTACAGTGAACCTTTCGTTAATGCTTGTTCAGTTTCGTACTCATTCTGTTACTCCAAGAAAACACCTGTTCTCAGACAATTGAAAGAGTCTGTTTTTTTCTAAATAGTGAGCTTGAAAGCAGAAAAAGAAAAACAGATAATGTAAACAAATTCTGGGCTTTTCAAAGCGTACAGAATCATATGAAAACCTGTATTGTGAAACTGGTTCTGAAATCCATAGTATTTGGGTATCTGTCGCGACAACGACCACCTTGACCCGTTACATTCCATTTGCAGTGTTCCCATTGAAAGTTATTTATTTACTCACTGTTATTTAACCAGGTAAGTACGTTACAAACATACTCTTATTTGCAGCATTGATCTGGGACTGGCTAGCATTCACTGTCTGGCTCAGGGATTTAGAACCAGATCAGAACCAGGGCAGTTTGGAATGAGAATGAATTTGCTTTCGCTTGGTGTGACTTTCCGTTCCGTTGTGTTAAGAGCTTATTAGATCAATAACCTAAAATGTTAACTCTGACAGCAATGGATACCAGATTGTGTTGCAGAAACACAGTAACCCGAGGAAGAATTAAAGCCCATTGTGTAAACTTATGTCATTTGTGTACTTGTCATTCCATGATGTAAAAATATACACTCAGCTAACAGACGGGCCTCAAACAAATGACAGAGCAGTATACCTGCAGTACGATGCCTGGGAACGCACGAATGACCAGACATTGTTCCATCTACTTACAAGGAGAGGGCACGGCATTATAAACACTGGACATTAAGGAGTGAAAGAATACTTCCTGGAACTAGGACCCAGTACTAACTGGATGAACCAAATAAACCACTGAGTGGGTTTTCGTAATTTCTCTCTGTGATTCCACTTGTTATATGTTTAGTGTATTGATCTTGTGCTATAATTCCGTGTTGTTGACTGTGTTAATATACATTGTATTTAGTCTGCGGTAGCTATCCACTAAGTCAAATTGCAGCTGTGTAAATGTTCTTGCCAAATAGAGTGATTCTGATTAAATATCAGAATGGTCAAAACGAGTAACATGTGGTTAAAACAGATTGCTGTTTTTCCTAATGCCAGCCAGGCAAACGTCCACCAAATGCCATCCATAAGAACAGTCACAGACAGACACATGTCTCCATCTGTGTGGTCATCTTGCTGGGAGACAGGAGAGACAGGACTTGATCTCCCTGAAGCTTCAACCGTACATAGGTTTGGCCCCAACATCACACTGGGGCCGACATGGCACCTGGCCCCAAACTATGAACCAAATGCTGGGAAGTGCCAGGCAGACAGAGAGGGATGAGACCATCCTGCAGCCCAGATAAAGACAGCCTCCCTTGGCCCTAGCAGTGGGACGGGGATGGGGGGACATGGGGTTGAAGACCCTCCTGAGGGTTCAGCTGAGGACTGCTGATAATAATCCACACGACTGTGTTTGTGTGTGTGTCTGAGAAAGCCTGTCTGAGCATGTGTGTTTGTCACAGGATTTAAGTCTTGCAAACCTTCAACCTTCAGTTATCTCTGTTTTCCGTTGGGGTAGTTAAACGTTCGGGGGGAATCAGATTTGGCTGTGCTCAATGTTCAGAGCTTTTTCTATCTGAATGTACCTACCATTTCTGAATTTCACTGATTGAGTAGGTTTACGATTAAACATACTTATATACAATCATTTAAACAAAGGAATGATCTACTTCAATGGGAATTAAAATAGAAAGTGAACAAACTGATAATTGATTTGAAATACAAAACTAGGCCCAAATTAATTAACTTACTGCACTGAATGATTTTACTTAAATATTATTTTACTTTGCATTCTACACATCTTATTTTTTGTGTAATTCAGGCCAGTCGACAAAATCCAGATTTAGAAAAACGGGCCTACGATCACATTTAAGAAGACATTTGAAGATTATCTATGTCTCCTGGTTACATATTCACCAACTATATCAGTACAATTTTTCCGGTGAATAAATGTATACATTCAATGTACTGGCAGTTTGACTTACGCTAAATGGTTTGCTGTAAAACAAATTATGCCACTCTCATTCGTTTGATTTAATATTGGATTCAATAATGAAAGTGCACATGTAATAGGATTTTAATCACATCGTTGTACAGACTCACTGAACAAGCCCTTCATTTTTATCTGTCCTTATCATTCCACTTCTCTGATGAACATATTCATTTGCCAATTAAAGGGTCAACTTATTACATGGACCAGTGAATTGGATGAAATTAACTCTGAGCACGTGGTTCATTCGGAATGCATGGGATTCTAGTTAGTACAATGTGAATTTCTGTATTTACTTTGAAAGCTATATATAAATAAGCTAATAGAGATACAGGTTTTGCTCATCAAATTATACAGAGCCATTAATTCACTCTTGCAGACCTTAATACAGGACTGTATCCAGATCATCAAGGATAGAGTCAAGACTGTATCCAGGTCATCTAGGATGGAGTCAAGACTGTATCCAGGTCATCTAGGATGGAGTTAAGACTGTATCCAGGTCATCTAGGATGGAGTCAAGACTGTATCCAGCTCATCTAGGATGAAGACAAGACTGTATCCAGGTCATCCAGGATGGAGTCAAGACTGAATGCGGATCATCTAGAATGGAGTCAAGACTATCCAGGTCTTCTAGGATTGAGACAAGACTGTATCCAGGTCAATTGGTATGTACTCTGAAATGTATCCAGGTCAATTAGAATGTTCTCTGGAATGTATCCAGGTCAATTAGAATGTTATCTGGAGTGTATCCAGGTCAATTAGAATTTTCTCTGGAGTGTATCCAGGTCAATTAGAATGTGCTCTGAAGTGGATCCAGGTCAACTAGAATGTACTCTGGAGTGTATCCAGGTCAACAGGAATGTACTCTGGAGTGTATCCAGGTCAATTAGAATGTATTCTGAAGTGTATCCACGTCAACTAGAACTTACTCTGGAGTGTATCCTGGTCAAAAGTGAGGCCTAAGCTGTTGCAGAGCAGACTTCAACTGTCAGCAGCCAGGGGCCTCCCCCATCCTCTTTCCCCCTTTCTTTCTCTGTCTCACTATCAATCCAATTTAACTTTTATACAGCAGTATTTTACATTGCCGAAGCAAGTGTAAATACTGTAGAAGGAAATATTTACATTAATTGCCAAAGTAAAATATGAAAACAAAATTGTTGAATCAATCATTTGAAATCATTAGTACACTTACAAAAATAAAAGTATATAAAGACTTTGCAAAAGTTATCTTATTAGCCATGTACCGTGTAGCAACCTGTGAGTAGGTAAAATATGAATGGCAAGGTGATTAATGAACAGATACTGACACTGCCTCCATCACCACACTTGACCTTTGATATGTGGTTAATATGGCGGAAAGCTGGTATAAATTTGTTTTTGACAGATAATCTCCACATTAGACACTTCCGTTTCTAGAACTTTCTAGAGTCCTGTGTCTTGATTGGTGATTCCAAGAAACTTGATTTGACTCTTTTTCCCTTTCTCTTTGTCTCTCTAACTATCTCTACACTCTCCTTAACCCCCTCTCTCATTCCTCTTGTAGGCCCTGATAACTCCATTCCTCCCAGCAGTAGCCCAACATGAAGGACTTAGTCCAGTTGTTAAGATGAACATTTTGCCGTAGGAATGTGGATCCTTGGCATGCATTAATGGAAACCCTGTCATGGGTTTGGCCAAACAAAGGTCCCAGAGAATCAACAATGGTTCACCCAGAGGAGGCCACTCACTTCCTGGATGAGATGCTTAGCACAAGAACCAGCAAAATAAGACTGTTGACGTCGTTATCAGAACTAAAAACATCATGATCATAATCTTCTGTGTGCTCTCACACGCGTGTGCGCGCACGCACACACACATACACACATTTGTATTTACTCTGTTGTTGTGTGGACAAGAACTTTGTTCACATTCCACATAGTATTTTTCCAAACCATGCCATGTAACCCCAAAGAACATTCACCTAACCCTAAAACATCCCTACCTGGTCAGTTTTTGGTCCCCCATAGGTTAGTGAAGCTCAAACACAAACACCATGGGACAGGTGTCTCTTGTATTAGTAACTGTGAGGCAGCCATTTCTGTTTGGGACCATTGGACAGTCATTTCTGTTTGGGACCATGGGACAGGAGTCTCTGTTAGGAACCGTGAGATAGCCATTTCTGTTTGTGACTATTGAACAGGAGTCTCTGTTAGGGACCGTGAAACAGATGTTTCTGTTTGGGACCATTTGACACACATTTCTCTTTGGGACCCCTGGACAGATGTCTTTGTTTGGGGCCATTGGAAAACCATCTATGACAGAATCCACAAAGTCCATTCGGATGTGAGCTGATTAAAACCGAATCATCGACCATACTTGCAGATGCATTCTGGGTTTTTGAGCCAGAAGTTGTGAAAGTGGTACAGTTAAGCCAAAAAGGTTCCCCAAAATGTGTTTACAATGTAATATATGTGCCCCATCAAAATCACTCGCTTACAAACCTGGAATTTCATGGCTAACTGAGATATGATGGTGATTTCACTTACAGATGATGCACATGGAAACAGTATATAACACAGCCAGTCCGAAATGTGAGGTTTAAAAAAGTAGCTTGTTATTCCCAAACTGCATCTTTAATTAAAACAGCCAAAATGATGGCATGTTCTGTATCTATCATCTCTGGCAGGTGAAAAGCTTTTATCTCCATACAATCTGCTGTGCTTCCTCGTTCACAAGACTACTGCTGGAGTTATGAAATGTTTAGAGTACTGCTTCTGTGAAGTTATTGCTTTAAATGCTTATTTAGACAAGGAAAAAGTAACTCTCATTGTGAGACAAGTGTTCGAATCTTGCTGGCGGTTAATCTTGGTGTCCTGCGGAGTGCCGTGCAACTGACCTGCCTCTTCCTGGTTTGGGTGATTAGGTATTGATTATGGTTACCTTGGCTCGTCAAACTCTAGCAACTCCTCGTGGCAGCCTGAATGCCTGAGAGTTCAATTAATACTGTTGGCTGGAGAATGCCAACAGTATATCCACCCAAAAGTATATCCAGCCAACAGTATCTCCTGCAGTAACAGTATCTCCTGCAGTAACAGAATATCCATCCAACAGTATCTCCTGCAGTAACAGTATATCCAGCCAACAGTATATCCACCCAACAGTATATCCAGCCAACAGTATCTCCTGCAGTAACAGTATCTTCAGTCAACAGTAACTCCTGCAGTAACAGAATATCCAGCCAACAGTGTCTCCTGCAGTAACAGTATATGCAGTCAACAGTATCTCCTGCAGTAACAGTATCTCTGGTCAACAGTATCTCCTGCAGTAACAGTATATCTAGCCAACAGTGTCTCCTGCAGTAACAGTATATGCAGTCAACAGTATCTCCTGCAGTAACAGTATCTCCAGTCAACAGTATCTCCTGCATTAACAGTATCTCCAGTCAACAGTATCTCCTGCAGTAACAGTATCTCCAGTCAACAGTATCTCCTGCAGTAACAGTATCTCTAGTCAACAGTATCTCCTGCAGTAACAGTATCTCCATTCAAAAGTATCTCCTGCATTAACAATATCACCTGAAGTAACAGTATCTCCAGTCAACAGTATCTCCTGCAGTAACAGTATCTCTAGTCAACAGTATCTCCTGCAGTAACAGTATCTCCAGTCAAAAGTATCTCCTGCAGTAACAGCTGGCTCATTTGGAAGAACAGGGTGCTGGCAGTGATAGGGTTTTGAGTTCACTTCTCACAGGGGACTAGTACAAAAATATACAGGAACATGTAGGCACTCACTACTGTAAGTCGCTGTGGAAAAAAGCATCCGCTGAATGCCGTTAAAACAATAACGCTTCAGTACACACCTCAACCAATCTTACCAGGCCGTTAAATTATTCAGCTGTACCTGAGATGTGACTGGGCTGTGTTCAGTGCTCCTCTGTAATCCATAATTCAATATAAAGCCTCATGAAAGAGCAGCACATGGCATAATGGGACCAGTCCCTCAGACAACCCCTTATTGTACACCCAAGCAATTAGGCACAGGGGGTGTGGTGTGTGGTCAATATACAACGGCAATCAGCCAATTAGCATTCAGGATTCAAAGCAAAGCCATTCATACTCAAATTTTCACCACTCCATTGTCTACATTTTGGTCTATATATATTTGATTGCTGTTTTTGTGTGGTTTTTACATTGAACAAATCCGATGGACACATTGAGGAAAATGTGTTGTCATTAAACAAAATGTTACTTTTGGAAATGGGTTTTAAATGTGATTTTCCTTGGTTCTAAAAACTATTGATATAATTCTGAGTTGACAAGTTTCATGAAAATACTGCACCGTCCTGTAGCATTATATAAGGCTTGGTTCAGATTCGGGTATGATCTTTTTGCCACCTGGACCTTTAGTTCAGGAAGCACACTGAGGTGCATCTTCAAATATGACCATGTCAAAACATTTGACAGGCAGTTAAAAGGAATCCACTCCCCGTCATCGTCAACTCAACGTTTCATTAGCGTTTCCTTAACATTACCCAACACCCAACTCGAGCCTAAAAGCTGCGATAGATACAACAGAACCTGTCGAGCCACGTAGACGAATCACTACAGAGAACGCGTCATTTCCAAAATGGCAAAAGCCCTTTTTGTAACCTTTCTCCAAATCAAATATGTCTGACTGAAGACGTTTGAAAAAGCTCAGTGAGCTACAGTCTGACTACCGCTAACGGGGTAACAGTTCAGTGGTACGCCGCGGCGAGATCCTTACATCTGTCTAAAATTTGAACTGCAATATCTCCTCATAGCAGGCGGCAGCAGCTGGATGGCTTAGCGCTGGTTGCTTTCTTCTGCGGGAGGCTGTGAAGTGAAGTCTGATGGTGTCAGGGCTTTTTCTCTCCGCCCTGTCTGACTGAGGGTGCGCGCGCGAGTGTGTTTGTGTGTCCTCAAACAGGGAACACTGTGAGACACTGATAAGAGACTGTACGCGAATAGATATACGCATCCTAGAATGAACAGCTACCGGATGCGGACTGGCAGTGTCGGTAAACACGTTGCATAAATTGGCCTTCCAGGAGTAGCTTGCCGAGGTTACGGCGATTGTCGCTCATTTGCACAGGAGTAGCTTGCCGAGGTTACAGCGATTGTCGCTCATTTGCATAGGCAGGTCAGTGTGAATACGAGGAGCTCAGAATATGTTAAAAGAGATCATGCTTTTCGTGACCACTGCAACTTTGTCGCTGGTTTCGTGGCCACAAGAAAAACAACCAGTCAATCGGTAACAAAACAATATATGTGTGCGTTAATTGCGTACTGAGAGCAGTCTGAAATGGCACTGGGAACAAGCATTTACCTCTTCTGCTAAACACCCTGCAATTTACTTTGCTGATTTGCTGACACCATGACTACCAATACTACAATGGCTGTTCTTCCACTGCAAAGCTTTCTCTCCCTCTTCCTACCCCTTCTCAAATACAAAGTTGCCAGTCGTTGCCATGACTACAGCTAGAGTTCATAAATTCAGCTGCAGAGGGACTCTTCATTCTCAGTAAATTATATATTTTTTTGGGCAGAGGGGATAAAGGATTTGGAAAGAAGGTGGAGTGTGTGTTTGGGGGGGGTGTTAGAGACCCTTCACTCCACGTGCCCTGCTAAAACAGATGGTTGATATCAGAGGGAAAGAAAGTATGGGAGAGAAACAGAAAGAGAGACGGGGGGCAGACAGAGAGAGAGATGAAGAGAAGGAGAATGAGTGAGAGACAGACAGACAGACAGGAGAGGAGGGAAACGGGAGGGAAAGAGAGAAAGAGTCGTGTGTGTGTTTGTGTTTAAAACCATCAAAGTTTGGCCACCATAAGGAGGCAGGTTATCATGAGATTTGGGTGGAAGACTTGGCACAGTCAACAAAGTAAAGAAGGACAGGCATGCTGCAGACAAGGAAAGACTCTTCTGTTTTTGTCGTTGCCATTTTGTCCTTCGTATGCAAACCTATGCAGAGATTCATTGAATCCTGCCACATTTGCTGTGTCTTCATTTACAACTTTCTTTGTGTGCACAAAGTGGAAGAACTGAAAAGCAATAACACAACCTGTAAGTGGAAGCCAGCCAAGTAGACGTTGTAGTTATACATACAGTACCAAGACCAGTCTGGTAGTTGTAGTTTATTATACAGTACCAAGACCAGTCTGGTAGTAGTTGTAGTTTTCTTACAGTACAGGCTAGTGTGGTTGTAGTTGCAGTTCTTTCACAGACAATATGCTGTGTGTGATCATATCAAAATACAAATTCAGAAGAAAGGAACAAGGTGGGAGATGATAGAAATTCATGGTCGACTCCTCCCACCTGCTCCAGGATTAGCTATATGTTTCAATAAATAATCCATTGGCCATTATAAATCGTGCATGTGTGTGTCACTGTTACTATTCATATTCCCCCTGTTTTGTAATGGCCAAACAGATAGGTAAGTTATTGAAGCAAAGGCCAATCAGATCCATTGTACAATATCCTGTGCCAGGAAATGACAGACTGATTTCTTGCCAGAGAACAGGGTGTATCTGCCCATATATGGCCGGGTGGGGGGCCAGAAAGGGTCGTAGCTGGATGCTCTTACAACCCCACACACTGGTGGACCCATCGGCAACTCAGTCATACACACCGGAAGACACACACTCACACACACTCACACACACACACTCACACACACACACACAGCTAGATCTGCAGATGCTGGCAGAAATGGCTCCCTCACATCACATGTATACATAGAAACCAAATGTACACTGGGAGGAGTCACACACACACACACACACACACACACACACACACACACACACACACACACACACACACACACACACACACACACACACACACACACACACACACACACACACACACACA
>JACXGJ010012231.1:0-18410 GCA_016801105.1 Esox niger | reverse complement strand
GTGCAATTGGGCTGTACTCTGCTGGCAATACTCAGCCCTCATTCAGGATGGTTGTGGTTGGTGGGTGTCCCTTTGGTTGATGTTTGGCAATGTGGGTGGATTGATTTCCTGCCTGTTGGGCCCTGTCTGCCCCCCCCCCCGGATAGGGCCACAGTGTCATTGGACCCCTTATCTCAGCCCCAAGGTCTTACGCTGCTATGTTACTGTGCTGGGGGAGTAGGGTCAACATTTTCCCTGTCTTCTGTTGTTTTAAACTTGGAGGACATGAGGTCTTGACCCACACCAGCGGATACCAGGCTTGACTTGTTGCGGTCCCTGTCCAAAGTCCTCCTGGCTGTGTTGCAGATGAAGACGATACCTGGCGATTTCAGCTGCCACTCTGCTGACCCCCCTCCCCCTGTCTGTCCCTGTCCTTGTCCATCTGGTTATGCCTCCTATCTGGACTGGGTTTAAATAGACTCTGGGCTCAGCCCACATTCATTGAACTGTTAAAATTTGGACTCTTAATATGTTCACCCAGTACAGCCAGAAGAGGACTGGTCACCCCTCAGAGACTGGTTCCTCTCTAGGTTTCTTCCTAAATTTTGGCCTTCTTAGGGAGATTTTCCTAGCCACTGAAGTTCAACACTGCTGTTGTTTGCTCTATGGGGTTTAAGGCTGGGTGTTTTGTAAAAGCACTTTGTGACAATTACTGATGTATAAAGGGCTTTATAAAATACATTTGATTGATTGATTGACATCATTACAATCCACCAACATAAGGTTCTTTTGGAAAACTGTGGAATTTTCTTATGCATTCATGTAAGTAGTTACAGGCTAATTAGAAAAAGGTTTTCCAAATATTTTCCCAATGTTAGCCCTTAGGTAAATCAAATGATTGCAAATAGGCTAGCAAATTCAGATCAGTGACATGTCCTTCTCCACCTGTTTATGCAGCTTTGAGCTTAATGAGCACTTGTATGAGGTTAGCTAACAAGCGAAACCTTCAGTTACATGCTAACTGAGCACAGAGACCGTAAAAGGCTAATTAACACGCTAGCTTGTCAAGATCATGTCATAAGTACAGAATACAGAGTAGCAGACAATGGAATGCTTTCTGGTGACCTTGGGCCTGTAGGAGAGGTGCGGTCTGTGAATACCTAATAGGGTATAACATAACAAATACAAAGATGGACCAATTGGGGGTCACCGTCACACACACACCTACTGTGTGTCCCCTGCATGTGATGCCTACATCGATGTGATGATTCCCTTTCCATCTTTACAACAGCAGAGCATTCCAGAGCAAGATGTTCCAGCCTGCCGTGGTGACATCACAGCAAGGTTGCCGCAGTAAATTAGAGCATGTTCTCAGTTTTTATTACCTGCTAAAATAAAGGTAAAATAACGTGCTGCTCCGACTGTCCCTAGGGGTCCAGAGTGGTGGACTGGGTGGCCAGTTGCTGTCCAGAGGCGGACGGGTCAGCTTTGGGTGGATCATCGATAAATTATCACTGTTGTTTTTATTATATTTTTCATTTATAAATGGAAAATCATCATTTATCGATGATCCCTTATTCATTATATCTGCAACATGATCGATCAACAGCGTGTTGATTAGCTTCCTCTACCCTCTTTCCTGGCAATCTGTCGAAAAAGCACACTAAATACCTGGACTGCTTCAGAGTCTAAATAGAAACCATACCAGCTAAAAAGTCCTCACATCCCTATTGAGTCCTCATTTAAACAACTTAGACCTCAGACCAATATTGGCTTTGATAGGAATTCTAGTGTTTACAGTGCCAACGGCCAAACCGGTCAGCTATGGCCCTGCTAGCTGACGCTATGGTTTGGAACAAGTCAGTCCTGTCTGGTGACTGTGTACATGTTTTAACATCTACCTGAGAACCAAAAATCCACTGGAGGACAGTTATACAAGGAGTATGTGAGCTTGTGGGGACATACTCTGTTCACCTAAAGAAAATAGATGGTTCGTGGTTGGGGTTTGGGTAAGGTTAAGATTTATGGGTTAGGAATCATTTTTATTGGGAATAAAGTTAGGGGTCCTTACAAGGATAGTTAGGACACCCAAAGTAAAATACAGGCATATGTGAGTGTGTGATGTTCGCGTGTGTGTCTCCATGTATTGTAACCTGACAAACTCGACAAGAAACACTAAATGCATTTTAAGGTTAATTTATTCAGAATGCAATTAATGTTGCAGTCGCGAATGCAAACATTTCCAACCTGGTCCCCCGTGAGAATGAAACCCACAACCTCTGGCGTTGCTACCCTCTGAGCTATATGGAATATTGGCCCTTGCCTGACGCCAGCTTGACAGACCCACCTTTACCATCGTTTCTGTGCGATGTGCACGTATATCGCTCAAGTTTTCTGTGATTGACGCCCACAACGCCATAGTAAATTGAACCGCTATGGAAATTATTATGCATAATAACATAAACAACAATGGAAACTATTATGAATACTGCAGTAACATAAACACTATGGAAATGATTATGCATTATAAAATAAACACATGGAAATGATTATGCATACTAACATAATAAGTCTGTATAGGATTTATTCTCTTTCTCTATAAACTAGCCCAAAGAAGAAAATAAACAAACAAATATGATGGCAAATGAACGCAAGGAAACGAAAAAAAGAGTGAGTGAAAGAGTGGGAGAGAGGTGCCTGTGGTGGGATATGGGTGAAGCCATTCCCATAATACGAGCACCCAGGACATCTCAACAGACCAGCTATGCTGGAAAATGTCCCTTCCCATCAGGACGTTCTCAAGACAATCTCTCACTTGTAACACAGACGGACTTCTCATATGGTTCCTGAAAGAGTTGAGCCAGAATTATGCCCTTTCCCCTTCACAACGCCCGTCTCTCATACCGTGAGAGACATTTTACACCCAGGCCCTTGTCTGACATTTTGTTACACCGAAAACAGTATGGGAAAATGTTGCACGCATAGTTTTATCAGTGTGTATTCAAAACAATCTTGTTAGATTCAACTAACCAACTGACCAATGAGATTGTGCGTATCAGGTCACCTGACAGATTCCTCTTCAATGGCTTGCCAGGATCCTTTCCTTTTAGCTGACCAAGGTTACCCATCAGAAATTTGACTCTATCCCCTCTGCTTAATTTATCAACAGTATAAAATTTAAGGTGTCATATCGCATTCAGCCCATGTTTTGGAACAGGCAACACCCCTTTTTATGGAAAACGCAACAGGAGAGAGAGAACATCCAATCAGCAGACAACAGCCCATTCACAACAGCCTATCAGTGAGAAGCTGCATTCCTTTTTGCTGACTGCCACAACGAATACATTCCTGTTGCACAGAAATTGATATAATAAGTGGCCTTTGATATGAGCCCAATGCACATCATCCATTTTCATCTGAATTTGTCCAACAGTAAAAACAAACCATTGTTTTCCTTTTCCATTGCAGTGTTTTGGAAGCTTTTCAACAAGGCCTGAGTCAAACTTCTTACCCGAGTGAAACTGATTCCCTGTCAGTGTGAACCCATACCTGACCTTCAGCCTTTAGAAGCACACCCCCCGCTGAGGTCATAGGGCAGCCCAGAGAGCACATACCCCACCAGTCATGACTTTAATTTCTTGGGTCACTCAGGATATCGTCTGGCCAGCATGCAGTTTTACGCAAGCCTCCAGGAAACACAGGGATTGGTGCTGAACTACGATGTGATCCAACCAAGGCTGCATCACAAATGACTCCTTATATTGTGCACCACTTTTGACCTGAAGTAAATTGTCCCTGGCCAGTAGCAGTCGACAAACATGGGCCTGTGAAATAAGGTACCATATTAGAAGCCTGATAAAAACCTGTAACCCGGAAGAAGTTGAAAGTATGTTTGACTGACAGGAAATCTCCCTGATCCCAGAAAGAAAAAGGTCTTCCTGATTCCCCAAACAGGTTATGATGAACATTCAGAAGATCAGATTGATGACTCAACTTGGCTGTGACATCTTTGTGAATCCTCCAACTGTATTGATCAATACCTTCTAACCTGGTTGGAAGAAGAAAAGTCAGTCTGAATGTGTATTTCCTCAGCTAAGCTGTCTGTGCACTAGACACCAGAATACAACAGACGCGGGCTTGTCTATCGATGTTCCCCGCGTCCTGACACATTACACTGCCAGTCACTAGCCAGTCGCTAGCCAGTCGCTAGCCAGTCGCTAGCCAGTCGCTAGCCAGTCCCTAGCCAGTCGCTAGCCAGTCGCTAGCCAGTCGCTAGCCAGTCCCTAGCCAGTCGCTAGCCAGTCGCTAGCCAGTCGCTAGCCAGTCGCTAACAAGGACACAACCACCAAACTGCCAAAACGGTATTCAGGTATGGATATGCATTCTCCCAGTGAAGTAGGCATACTACTGAGGGCGCACACCTTCACGAAGAGTCATACCCATTTACAAAGCATTATAACTGCTCTTAGTCCTCCCAGACCAGTTTTTGGTCAACGCCCTCCTTGTCATTGTAATGAAGTTTGTGATTTAGGCGTGTTCCCTGGCCAGCAGGACCGGGTTCGATCCACAGAGGAGTGACTGTAATGGGGGTAATTCTATGTAGGCAACAGTCTATTGGGAAGTTAGAGAAAACAGAAAAATGCCCCCGTCAATACCTCTCACACAATGGGGTTACACGTGTCAACCATGGCCAAGCAGTTCCCCCACTCCCTGCCAATGGTCTTGAAAATTTAAGACTTTCTCATGGGAAACTGCCAGGAGAGGAAAAAAACACTAGGAAGAATGTGAGAATTGAAATGCTCCCGTCATCAGTATTTAGGCAAGGTGAAAGAGTACAGTAATCTGAAGCTGAAAAGGATTTACGTAATTTTACATTATACAATCGTGTCCCAGGAATGTTTTCGGCGGAAAGTTAGTTTTGAGGTGGACTATGTCTATGTGAGCAGTGAAGGGTGGGGGATTAAAAGTGAAGTAAGGAGTTTAGAAGTTGAGTCTTTCAATAATACGGCTTTGTTATTTCATTAGCTGCTGTGCGTTCATGCTAACATCGTCTGCGTGATTGTTCTAGAATGTGTCTGGTAGAAACCAGGTCAGCTTCTGTTGAATGCTACTGTGTTTGGTAATTACAGCACTTATGGTATGTTTTGGTGGCATCACACGTCATTATAATACCATGTTACTGTTCAGGCGTGATCTCCCTCTGGCACATTTCCAAAAATGATCTGTTTGTTTGTTTGTTATGGTAGGGGGTGTGTTTGATTACAGGGTTGTGCTGTCATGGTAACATGAGTAGAAAGACCTTTCAGTCATCAAGCATACTTACAGTTGTGAGTGAATACGTTTTCACACTGGCCCACTGGGGATTGAACCCATCACCATTGGTGTTGAAGGTGCCCTGCGTAACCAACTGAACCACAAACAGCCGGTGAAGCATGGACCTTTCAACGCCAGGTGGTTGTTGCCTTAATGACTTATTCATTGTAATTACCAATTACATTCCCTCTTTCCTTATAGATTCATTATATGATGGCTACCAGCCAGTCAGAATTCAGGTTTCGAAGCCCCAGGTTAATTTTGTGCAGTGTATGTACTCACCCTGTATTCCTTGGCTATTGCTACGAGCACCGTTCTGCCATGTCACATTCTGACAACGTGTTTGTGCACTTTAATCACATTCATTTTGTGAAGCTGTTTTTACACAAGCAGTTTTCACAAAGTTCTTATACAGACACCAGGCTTAAAACTCAAAAAAGCTAGCTGTAGCAAGAAGCCCAAGCACAATGGATAGGAAAAACATCCCTGGACACAAACAATGAGCCCTGCTGATGCTATCCAAACCATTGCAGTCCGTATATTCCCAGTACAATCCTCTTCTCTCGCTCCACCAACCACAGCCAGGCCTTCGTTATCAGTCCAGCGGCTTTATGGAGACGTCAGACTACATTAAAACATCTCCTGTGCATTACTTCTTACGGTTTCGTGATGTTTATAGCCAGTGTCTCTTGGCCAAGGAGTCTTGGCCAGTGGCCGGGAAATCAAAAACCTCTCATGATCTATATCAAGACAGATCATCTTTGTCCCCACGGCAGAAGACATTATGAACTGTAACAAGACAGGTCATCTTTGTCCCCACTGCAGAAGACATTATGAACTGTAACAAGACAGGTCATCTTCGTCCCCACTGTAGAAGACATTATGAACTGTAACAAGACAGATCATCTTTGTTTCCACTGCAGAAGACATTATGAACTGTAACAAGACAGGTCATCTTTGTTCCCACTGCAGAAGACATTATGAACTGTAACAAGACAGGTCATCTTTGTCCCCACGGCAGAAGACTTTATGAACTGTAACAAGACAGGTCATCTTTGTCCCCACTGCAGAAGACATTATGAACTGTAACAAGACAGATCATCTTTGTCCCCACTGCAGAAGACATTGGGCTCAGTTGCGTGTCAGATGGGTTTCCCATCCTATGACCAGTCTGGCTATGTGACCTAGTTAATGTGACTCATAGACAGTAAGTCCTAGATCAAACGAGTGTGTCGGCCTCCCACTATCATCTCTTCACCATCCATCACCTTTTGCCAGTGAGCACCACAGTCCTCAAAGAGAGACTTCACTTTCCATCTAAAGTGTGGCTGTGACATTTGGAAATTTGTACTTACTGTTAATCTCTTAAATAAGCTTCTGACTTTTCTGGAGATACGTATTTCTGAGAAGGGGCCCTATCCAGTGTATGGATTTATGTTCTTACTTCTTAACAATGAAAATGACTTTCAGGCTTAATCCATCTGGTCTGATGGTTCTATGGGCCTGTTCTATGGGCCTGTTCTATGGGCCTGCTCTATGAACAGGCCCATAGGTCACATAGCCAGACTGGATAGGGATATTGAAAATGAGACAAGGCTCTATTTGACAGGGATATTGGATATGAGACCAGGCTCTATGTCAAAAAATATGAAGCACATTAAGGTCCTGGAGTGGCCTAGCCAGTCTCCATTTCTTAATCCCATAGAAAATCTGGGGAGCTGAAGCTTTGAGTTGCCAAACGTCTGCCTCGAAACCTTAATGACTTGGTAAAGATCTGCAAAGAGGAGTGGGAAAAAATCCCTCCTGAGATGTGTGCAAACCTGGTGGCCAACAACAAGAAACGTCTGACCTCTGTGATGCCAACCAGGGTTTGGCCACCAAGTACTAAGTCATGTTTTTCAGAGGATTCAAATACTTATTTCCCTTATTAAAATGCAAATAAATTTACAACATTTTTGACATGCATTTTTCAGGATTTATTTGTTGTTATTCTGTCTCTCACTGTTCAAAAACACCTACCATTAAAAGGATAGCCTGATCATTTCTTTGTAAGTGGGCAAACCTACAAAGCATGGGATAAAATGCTTCCCTCACTGTACAGAACACTATTTTCGTAAAATTGGGACATGTATAAAATCAAAATATTTTTTTTCCAGAGCTTTATGCCCACTTAAAATTTGACGCAGTGTTCCTACATTTTTGGAAACAGGGATTTCAATGAATAATACAGTTAGAGAATATTTCATATAATTATGAATATAGCTGAAAACAATTATGAATATAAAAATGTAAGTGTTCTTAAATGCCTTTTTAGGAATATTATTATTTTAGCTTGGGTAGAATAAAAATATGTCATTGATTTTTTTGTTTAAATAGTATTTGAGGAGAATATCCAAAGCTCCAAATGTGGCCACCCAATGGTCTTTCAGAGTAGATATAGACATCTAGTGACAAAATGTTATAAATCCGTCATTGGACCAGCATTCTTTTATTGTGTATCTATGTGCAGGACATAATTTGTAGAACTTACTGGGCGTAATTAAAATTTTAGCAATGATCTGCCAGTAAATTAAATGTGTGGGAATCCCAAGACTTGATTAAGGCTCTTCTAGCTGAGCAAAAGAACAGCCATTGTTCAATGCATAATTGTTTCACACACTTTGTGTGAATCCCTGTTGGAATTTGCAGACTCTGTTCCAGCTCGGTAGCTGTGTCCATAACAAGACTGCAGAAACTACGAATCCTGTCTACAGCTGCGATGCGTGTCTTTACTGTTCTGCATGGTAGAACTGTAGAACTGTAAAACAACGGGGAAGCTTAGAATGTCAATATGAGCCAGTACGTAGATACGGAACACAGGCCTTGTAACCAGCCCCCATGCGCTGTCTCATTGTGTCCTATGTGTCATGTTAAGCTGTGGCATGGCCTGTTCATCTATAATGTCTTGAGGTATGCAGTCGTCTAGAACAGTATGTGAAATATTGACTTGTGGAATGGTATTTCAAAAAGCTGCTGTTCCGTGAGTTACACAATGAAATGGAGCTGGGAGCGCCCTGGTCTTCACCTGGTTAATGCAGCACAACGGAAAACAGTGCAGATGGCGCATGGTCACATCTCAACTTACACACACACACACCGCTCACACACACCGTTCACACACACCGTTCACACACAGCGTTCACACACACCGTTCACACACAGCGTTCACACACACCGCTCACACACACCGCTCACACACACCGCTCACACACAGCGTTCACACACAGCGCTCACACACAGCGTTCACACACACCGCTCACACACACCGCTCACACACAGCGTTCACACACACCGCTCACACACAGCGTTCACACACACCGCTCACACACAGCGTTCACACACACCGCTCACACACAGCGTTCACACACACCGCTCACACACAGCGTTCACACACACCATTCACACACACCGTTCAATCGCAAGGAGAGGAAAGAAGGTGTGAGACTCAAGGGGAGCAAAGGGAAACTACAGAAATAGTTTGTCTGTGTCTGTCTTTCGCGGTGTTATCAGTTAGTCATAGTAGGATTTCCTCTCTGTGTTTTATGAATGAACAGTCAACAGTAGCCTGTCCCAGATTGTCGCCTGAATAAGAATTCTCAGACAAAAAGTGGGATTGAAACACAGACAGACTTTTATCACTTCCGTGGGTGTGCAGTTACTCACATGTCATAGTATTTCAAAAAGCAAAAAAATGTAGGCTTACAAAATCCGACAAACGTTTTGATTGGTTCTCGGCACACTGCCTGATTCTGGGTGTGTCGTGATTGGTCCAGGGCATGGCCTGACCTTAAATGGAGGTTACTCAGGTTCATTGACATTGTGTGCGTGTGGTGTTGTGAGTGTGTGTACGTCTATTTGTGTTTGTGTGTGTGTGTGTGTGGGTGGGTGTGTGCGTGTGGTTCCCACACAATTTCATTGTGGGTTTGTCAGAGGCTTTTCTCAGCAGAGCGGTAACGACAATTCCAGATCACAGAGCCAGATTCCAACCCTCACTTGATCCTATCACTACCCAGTCTGCTGAGCAAAGATTACTGCTCAATGTACATTCATCTACCCAGCGCACTGAGGCACAGCAAAGTACTAGAACTCCTAAATAAATCCACAGACGTGAAAAGACATCCAGAAGTGAATTTCAAACATTTAAATTAAACCGATCCTTCATTAATCAGCTGGCCTATTTGTATTGTTTTACATATTCCGAGGCTAAAGCCCAAATGACCGAACTACACAGAGGCAGAAACCGAGACACAGGACAGCTGCGCAGAGGCAGAAACCGAGACACAGGACAGCTACACAGAGGCAGAAACCGAGACACAGGACAGCTACACAGAAGAAGAAACGAGACACAGGACAGCTACACAGAGGCAGAAACCGAGACACAGGACAGCTACACAGAGGCAGAAACCGAGACACAGGACAGCTAGACAGAGGCAGAAACCGAGACACAGGACAGCTACACAGAGGCAGAAACCGAGACACAGGACAGCTACACAGAGGCAGAAACCGAGACAGAGGACAGCTATACAGAGGCAGAAACTGAGACACAGGACAGCTAAACAGGAAAAACAAACCATATTAAGTCATTTTGGGTGCCTGTTCATTTCTCTAGAGATCTGGAGGTCTTTGATTATTCAAACCCAGAAGTGGATAATTCTGGTTTCACTGACGGTCTCTTGAAGTGGTGTGTCACTGCCAAGCCATTTCTCAAAATATCCTTCACAAGAAAACTATTTGGGAACACCTTTGGGTTTTTTCAGGAAAATTGTTAACTGATATTTTGAGCAACTCTTTTTAATTGTGCCAGAAAGAAACATATAAAGAACTGCTCCCCATGAAATATCCAGTCTTTGAATGGTTAATGAGTTCATCTTGCTATTAACTCTACTAAAACAAGTGCAGGCCTTAGCCTCCAAACTCTAAATGCTACATTCTGTCAATGTGCCCTTGGTTTTGTTGGGAGTCTGTCTGAAGAAAATAATTCTTCCCTTTTTGAAGTCAGATTGGTCCGTCTTTGACCAGATTATAGGTACTGATTACAGGTCACTACAGAGTGGAATCTCCAACTAGAGGGCTGGCATTCAGGACACATAACAATGCAATAATGAAATGACGAATTGTAAAAAACATTCTGGTGATTACTACAATTAACGAGACATTTCGGTAAATTTGCTCCAGAACGTTCCGCCATGTTGAATTCCCGGTACCCAGTCCAGTTCCACATTGAGATTTGAGGGTATTTTTCTACCTCAGACGGTTTTGATGTTGGGACTACTTCAGAGAGGGGAGAGCCCGAACCCTGCATCCCAAACATGATGCTAGCCCTGACCCTTCACCCCTGACCCCAATCCCAAAGCACCCCTGATCCCGCCCTTCTGGGCTCATCAACCGCTGAATGTGTGACGTCTTACTTGGCAAACAAAAGGACTTTGTCCCTCACCCTGCTCTTAGGCATTGTGTGGGAAGCCTTTAGCCGAGGCCTGTTTCAGGGCCGTTATTCAAAAGCATGTGACCATATGAATACTGCTCAGGGATCTGTTCCTCCATGCCATTATAGTAATACTCATTATGTTCTCAAATGCAATACAGACCTGAGATCAGCCCTCTGTGATTCTTCATATATGAGGAACCTACCCTGATCCTGGCCCTGCGGAGCCAGTCAATTTCACCGACTCAGGTTGTTCTTTTATGAATGTTTTGGGGGATTTCTGCTGCTTATAGTAAAGTAAACATCTTGTATTCTGAAAAGTGAAAGTGATACAGTTATCAGACTGCGGTCTGGCAGGTTCCGTTCCTGTTAAAGCTGGATGAGTTGTAACGGTTGCTTACTGCATTTTTCTCCAGACCAGTCCCTCACCTTTTCACTGTAACACAGGTAGCTTGGCAGGTTTGTTAATGTTCTACCAAGGAATATAACAAGCGATGACATGTTCGCTTTGGAGGTTGCACGGGGTGACTGAGGTTTGGTCTGAAGAGACCTGTGTGAGCTCTCGTTTGTAAGTCTGTGTGTGTGTGTGTGTGTGTATGTGTGTGTTTGTAAACTCCTGCATTCTGTTGCCTGGTAAACACAGGTTGACCGGAATGTGTAAATCCTTAATTCCAGGTATTTATCCAGAACCGAAGCACCGCCCTCTAGTGAAGGCATTACAGACTCTCCCCAGTCCCACTTACACAAATATTTGTGTGTCGACCTTCTTGTTAGTGTTTCCACTAAGATCTATTAATTCAAACTGTTTTATTTGTAAGCAGAAATGGACAGCGAATTTGTTTGACTGTTATTATAGAACACAAGATCCTCCTGCAGGTGGTTCTGAAAGGTTTAGTCTGGTCTGCAACTTTGAGGTCTGTTGTGTCTGCTCTCATCTTTGTTGATGAAATCTCACACTCAGGAAGCCCACTTTAACTTCCCTCGTTGTTGAACTTCAATGCTTCGGTTGCTGCCCGAGTTGCTTTCAAATAAAGACGTGGATTTTAGAAGTCTTCAAACCTCTTGGAAACTTCTGTTTGATACCTGAAGCTGGAAAGTTTCCTCACGCATTGACACCAGTGGGTTTGGACCTGCTCGAGTATGGGGTACTGACCAGCAGGTACACTCAGACCAGTCCAAGCTATTTGGAAAGGCCAGAGAGGTCCAGACTATTGTCTGTATGTGCAGCATATAAATAGCGGGAGGGAGATTTGTCTCTAGTTTATTTGTCTCTTCTTCAAACTCCCCAGTGAATTAAAAGAAAATTCCTCGTAAATGTATCACATCTGTTTTCAGTTCCAAGGTGATAAAGCAAAGTTACTCCAAGCTATTATAACCTTATTTGAGATTTCACAAAGTTTTTAAGATTTTAACTTGGAGATTTGCAATAAAAGGGGGAATCAGGATAACAGAATAGTTTCCTCACAGAAAAGGACTTGTACGCAGAGGGGGGCAGACAATAGATGGAATGGCTGAGAATCATCCAAGCAGTTGTCAGGGAGAGTAACAGCCAATTACACCAGTTAAAGTCACAAGATAAATCACACAGCGTTCATTCTTTACTTGACAACCTGTGTTATTATGTCCTGGCTGTTCATCTGCCCAGTGAGAGAGATTTTGACGAAGCTCCAGGGGCATCACACAACAGCTTCTAACCCTGGCGCTTGCAAGGACAGAGGCCTGAAGCCCGGGGACAGATATTTCACCTCAGCCCGCGACGAAGAATGCAGTGATAGCCAGTAGGAGTGTTGAGGCTCTGTCCGTCACCTAGCAGGTGAAGATGGTGTGTGTGAACCTTGTCTCCTCAGGACAGCAGGGATTTGGACCACTCAAAGCCTGGCTGGCACTGCCTGTAAGGCCAAGGAGGTCATAAGTCCTTTTAAAGATTAGTTTTCCCACAGCCATTGGATGTAATCGAGGCTTGAGGATTCAATCTAACACTCATTCGGTTATTGGTCACATGGTTTACAGACTAGCCAGCCAGCCAGTTCGTGAGCTCAAATGGACTGTGACTTTCGCTGACTGTTTTCCCAAGAGTTCATCCTGCAGGTGGTTCTGAAATAAAATAAAGTTCTGTGCGAAATGCTTTTGTTTTATCAAGGGGAGTTGTTATCTTTCAAGGTCAAGAAAATAAGTGTCTGTGCTGCAAAGTGATTCTGGATGTGTATGATCCGTCTAAAGAAACTGCATGTTCAAGCTGTATGATTTCATATCGTACATTTACAATGATACGTTTCAAGGCATATTTGAGGCTAAACTTGATGTATAACAGAGATTCACAATAAAGCATTTTTTGAGTCAGTAATTCCTGTAATATATTGAAAGCCAACCTTTCTTCATTAGGGCTCAACCAAAATAAATAGTTACCTTCTGGTCACTGACACTTCCTTCTAACAGCTTGGCATATTGCTGCCCTAAAAGGAATAAATTAGAGAGAGTAAATAATTCCTTCAACACTTAGATCACACACCCAATACACACCCCCAAAACACACACCCAATACACACCCCCAAAACACATACCCAAAACACACACTTACAACACACAATTAGAACACACGCTGAAGACAATATTAGTCCTACAAGTATTTACATTTTCAAGCATTTACGACAGCTAAATGACCAGCGAACACACACACACACACATACACACACACACACACACACACACACACACATACACGCACGCACGCACATACACACACGCACACAGGCTAACCACGAGCAGGAAGTCAGTGAGATGTTGACAGCTGTGGCACATATGCATCTCACTGGGCATGTGCAGCACACCTCTGTCTACAAACGCTGTCGGGTGGAACTCTGCCACACACACGCACACATAGGTACACACAGACACACACAGACACACACAGACACACACACACACACACACGCACACGCACGCACGCACACACATACTGCCCTCCGAAATACATAACATGGAGGTTGAAAAGACAAATATAACAAAGCATTCAAATGTTTATGTGTGTCTGGGACATATTCATTCCTTTGAGTTCATGGGTACAAAGACGATCTTTGTGTGAAGCCCTATGTTTGCAAGAAATTTCCGAACGTTTATATTACTCAATTTATTCAGATAAGCGTCTCGGAACGCTTCTCTGTCATCTGATGAAGGTTGCCCGTGCTGAACAGGTAAATAAACTCACAATAAACTTGAAATGCTTGACATTCTTCAACACATTGACTACAAGGTTTCATCCCATACAATGTGTGGTGTCACATCATTTCAACTGAATGAATCCACTTCAGCCATTCACGGGCCACGTCGGCGTTTCCCCGGGCTACTGATTGGTTTATGACCCACACATTCAGTTCTCAGACAGATTCTCGTCGACATCATGAAAAGGTTCGTGAGAGACTTTTACATCTGGAGAATGGAGCTCTCAAAGGCACAGACAATAACTACTTAACAGATTTTAAATAGAAGCCAACCATAGACAGAAATGTGTCTGTTTTCTGTGACAGAATGGGGAATATATTTAGCTATCTCTATCTGCCTGCCTTTCTGTTTCTCAGTCTGTCTTTCTGCCTACCTTTTTGTTTGTCTGCCTGTCTGTCTGTCTGTCTGTCTAAGTGCTGGAAACTTCCACAGAAAGATGTTTGCACTCTGTGGTTGTATACCTGAAGTGGTTGGAACGTTTCACCCTCTGTATTTTCCCCACTGTGTGTGGGTGAGTGGGTGCTCCAGCCCGTGGGGTTTATTTAGCAGTTGAAAATGCTTGAAATTGTGAAGGCCAATTTTGTCTTCAGCGTGTATTCTAAGTTCCTGTTCTAAGTGTATGTATTAATCATGTTATCTAAGTGTGATGTAAGTGTTGATGGGGAAAATGTAAATGTTAAAACCCAAACTCGTTGCATCCATCTGCTTCACAGGCCACAACCCACGTCAGTAGAGTGGACACAAAGGAGACTTAACCTGAACAGTAGCCAACTCGCTAACCCTGGCGGGAATGCTTGTCCTAGCATGGCGTCAGCGCACTGTTACATAACCTGAACTAGTAACACCCAGGCTGTCACACAGCAGGGAGGTGTGTGTTGTTGGGGGCGTTCAACCCGTGTGTCAGAATGTCCTGGAGCTGAAAGCTAGCATGACTACATCGTTCAGAATGTCCTGAGCAGCTGTGGGAACTTCAATGTGACTTACTTTGTTGACATCTTCTTTGGTGACTGACGAAAGAGCAGGGTTATTGGGTAAGGATTCTTGAGAGAGCAGGTGACAGTCCATAAGTCCGGATATTAATGGCTAACGTCCATATTAAGTCAACTTATCTTAAGTCTGAATCCGGCACAAAGTGAACCCAAACTCTGGCATTTTTTTCTTTTTGAAACGGATTCAAGAGAAGTAGAATTGGGATCAACAACTCTGAATTGACTGGAATTATATTGGTCCTGATAACAGAACTGATATTTTGTCTGTCCGTGTGTCTGTCGATCATTCATTTAGCAGCCGGTCTTCTCTAGAGCGTCATTAAATTAGAAAGCCGATCCTGAGATTGGATTTAGATCCGATCACTCAGATAGAGACAACAGCATTTCTCAGGATGGTTGGTGTCATATTCACCATTCAGATGACTGATGCAATGCCTCTCTATAGATCACACACACGCTCACACAATTAGCAAGCCCGGTGGTTTATTCATAGAACACAATTCACACATAGAAGCAATTCAGTGTGTTTTACAAATACAATTATAAAACTACAACAGAATAAAAACAAATGCCTGAATGAAAACATATATGAAATTGGCAATTCAATGTAGAATACAATAATAGAAATAGAATAAAAATGTACTAAACTGGTAGATTCCGTAGTTATAACAGCTGAAAACCCGGAGTGAGGTTCTCTGTTCACTGGGTTCTGGTTAACATTCTATCAGCTGCATTCTGAATGAGCTGCAACTCTTTTACAGTCTTTTTAGGGAGTCCAGTTAAGAGGCCATTACAGTAGTCAACCCTACTAGAGATAAAAGCATGGATGAGCTTCTCTTAGTCTTTTTAGGAAACCAAGCCCTTGATTTATGGATATATTTATAAAAAGATAGAATGCTGTTATGGTGAGCAATTTGAACGTGAGGTCTGAGTGTTTTGGTTACCACGATGACTGGTGAACATGTGATCTGACTCTATCAGACACCAGGATTAAGCCTTGCAGGCCAGGCGCTAGAACAGGCTTGTTGGATGGGCATTTGGTTTCCATGGTGGGGCACGTTTATCCTACTTACAAATATTGATTAGTAACTTCAGCATGATGGGCGGAAAGGAAATCATTTTAGCATGTGTGGCTTACTAGGGCTTTACAATAACAAAATGCACACCTGTCAAGCTTTTACTAACTACATTTGTCACACATTCATTGTAGCTAAGTGCTCACATAATGTTATTCATGGTTTTAAGGGCCCGAGAATCCAGCTCTTTACTAATACTAGTTCTCTTATTTTTGCAGCCAAACACAATGATCTCTGTTTTAGCTTGGTTTAATTATCTCATTGACACAGTGATTCTATTGAGCTGTAGTCATTCTGTTCAAGGGCCATGTTTATTTGAGTATCATCTGCATAGTGTAGTAGTGTTCTATGATCTACGGTCTCAAATGCAGCACTGAGAACTAATAAAACCAGAAGGGTTATTTTACCCAAATCTGTATTCAGCTGTATATCATTGAACACTTACCAGAGCCATTTCAGTACTTTGTTGAGGTCAAAAGCCTGACTGAAATTGAGTTTGCTTGATTTCACAACATTGCTGAACTGACTGAAAACAAACTTCTCAATAATGTTGGCTTTAAGGGGAGATATTATACAGTTATACAATATAGATACATCCTGTGTTTTCTTTTTTCATTTAGAGACATTAGGAAAATGCCTGATTGCAGAGAGCCCTTAACTATTTGCTGCAGATGAGACATTTGATTCGATTAAACTTTATTGTCATTGAGCATGTGCAAGTACACTACAATGAAATGCAGTTAACATATAACGAGTGCAAATAAAAGAGGGCAGAACATTTAAGTATTATGTATATGTATATTAAGTGAAATGTATAGATGTACATTGAAGGCAAATACAGTACAAATGGCAATACTAAATGTGCAATAAGGCAAATAGAAGAGGGCAGAAGATTTACAAGGATTAAGTACAGTGTATGTTACAAGTTGTCACGTCCTGGCTATGCCCCTAGCCATCTCTGCACTGGGCTGGGGCCATAGTCAGGACAGGACAGAAAGAGGTGCCTCTAGGCATCTCTATTTAAGTTTGGTCTCCCCAATTGGAGGCAGGTGTTGATCGTTGCCTCCAATTGGGGAACCCATTTATGTGAATGTTTGCCCACACTTGGTGTGGATCATTATGGTTTGTTGTTGCTGTTTAGCCAATACCCAGTCATGGTAAGCTGCTTTCATTTAATATAAACAATGGATTATTACCACCGCCACGTCTCTGCACCTGTGTCCTACTACCAGCACTGTGACACAAGTGGTATAACATGTGGATGCTTATTCAAGGGCTTTTTGCTTAATTGTATTACTTAAAATCCAATCTATTTCTTATTGGTTGTAATGATGGAGTAGGTCGTTGTCTGATTGTGTAGTACTGATGGTTAGTATAATACTTTTGATTTTATTCACTAAAGATACAAGCAAATACATTACATTTCTCTGTGGACCAGAGTTCTGTGGCTATCTACTGCGTTAGGAGGTTTGTAAGCTTTCGACCATGTTGAATAGAATGCGGGTACTGTTGATGTTGCTGTTGATCAATCCCAATAAATGTTGCTGTCTGGCTCTGCGTAACTCATAGTTGAAGCTACAAAAGGTGGGTGTGGGTGGCAGTGGGTAAAAGTCCTCAAATGTCACCCAGTTTGCATAGTCTCAGTCTAGCAACAACAACTTTTACATGACAACAGGAAATGGAAATTTTTATACAGACAGTGGTATTTTCTGTAGTGTTCCACATGAACATTTTTTTAACTGCACTGGATACAAAATGTCTTCACACCCCTGTTATAATGCCAGGTTTTTGTGACTTAAACAAATGAGACAAAGAAATTATGTCAGAACGTTCCACTTTTAATGTGACCTATAATGTTAACAATTAAATTGAAAAACAATCTGAAATCTTCGCTAGGGAAAAATAAAAAAACTTTGGGATTCCCTTGTTTTTGGACTTTTGGTGCAGGTATATTGTGCACATTGTAGTGTTCACACATGCCAATTAGCAGACAGCTTCCTTACTTGCATAACATTTATTTTGACAAACAGTTGGCGCAACAAATTAAGCTGCACGTAAAGCTGATGTTAAAGCAATGGACACCATGCAAAATGAAAGTCTTTAGAATGAAACATCAGGAGGTTGTCACAGTCCCCTGAAAGTCTTTAGAATGTCTCCAAGGCAGACATTCTATTGAATTGCTTCTATGTATGAATTGTGCTATATAAATAAACTTGCTTGCTTGCTAGTTGGAGCTTCAAAATTACAGCGTTCTCATCACAGCAAGTTAGACTGTGATAACAAACAGTAACAATAACTGTTCTGGAACTGTTCTGGAATATTTTAAACAAATCTGCTCATCCTGTTGTTTTGTCTGCACACATTCACTTG
>JACXGJ010012230.1:0-18327 GCA_016801105.1 Esox niger | reverse complement strand
GGGGGGGGGTACTGTCATGTCCTGGCTATGCCCCTAGCCATCTTTGCGCTGGCTGGGGCCATAGCCAGGACATGGCCTAAATAGGTGACTCTAGCCACCTCTATGTGTTGTGGTCTCCCCAATTGGAGGCAGGTGTTCGTAGGCTATAGTTCACCCAGTCATTGTGTCTGTTTTGAGTTTGTTCTTTTGTTGCTTTCGTTAATTAAAACATGGATTATTTCTACACCAACCGTTCTGCCTCTGCTCTTCTGTCCTCGAACACCGGACACTGTGACATTCTATTTGTTTGTGTGACATATATTTCTATACGACTGCATCCCAAAAGTGTTTGGCTAATATGGTCAGCATGTTCAGCAACATGGGCCATCTCCAAATAGTTAGCTAGCTATGTTTACACCATGCACATGGAATTGAACAATGTCAATGGGCCAATTTGTAGAAATATGTTTACCTACTTCACCCTAATGACTGAACTCAAAAACATCAATGTCAGTAAAAATATACCATCTTCAAATCTATAGTGATCATTTAGATGTGTTAAAGATTCCACAAAGCAGAAAGCTAAAAAGGAAGCAAGAAAGGGTTAAACGCATCTGCCATAATGGATGTTTATAAATCATTATCTTATGGACCATGTTGCAAGTTAAACGTATTTGTTTTAATAAGAGTAGAACATATATGCATTGTATTTAACAGATTTTTTGACAAACACTTTCCTTAGTAAGCTATGTCCCCTTAAGTGTGTAATGTAGCCTTTCATCTCAAGTTTTCAGTGTCAAAATTAAAAATCTAAGTGACACAGGCACACCTGTTAATTGAAATGCATTCCAAGTCACTACCTCATTAAGTCGGTTGAATTGTTAAAAAATATGTGTTATTTCATAGCTTTGATGTCTTCACTATTATTCTGCAATGAGGAAAATAAGAAAAGAAATATCCTTGAATGAGTAGCTGTGTCCCAACATTTGACTGGTACTATGTGACATATACACAGGTCAGTATGGATGTGTTAAGCTGAATCACAATCTATAACAAACATGTCTTTCACATCACACGTTTAAATGTAAACCAAGATTCCTAAGAATTAAACTGATCTTCAGTTGATCATCAGAGGAAACAGTTGTTGACTACGTGAAAAGGCTAAACTAAATGAACTTTTATTTTAAATATAATGAAATGTGGGTTAAGAGCATCACTCAAGCTGTTTCTTATGACTTCACTTATGTGTGCGCTGGCAAGCTAGCAAGAAACTTCAGTAGTGCAAGGTACATTATGAAAAGCCAGTGTTAGCCAAACCAGTTGAAAGCTAAGATAAGCTTTGATTGGTTACTCGCACTGCATCATATTTGTATAAAGTTGATCAATGCTGAACTTTCACTCCGCCCTATTACACACCCAATGGTCCACAGTACTCTCTGCTTCTCATGGTTGATAATCATTAAGTGGTGTTTCACTGCGCTGTGGCACTGTCCAATTAAGAGGCATCATTATTTATCTAATTTCTCTCAGTTACTATGCTAATTAGGTTTACCATATTGACTGAAAATCTATGGGAACATGGTATAATGGTACACAAGTATTGCGCTAAAACTGTTTGCTATTGGCTTGTGAAAGTAACTCTAAAGTCCTTCGTTCTGGATGCAGGGACATAGAAATGGTACCAACCAGTCCATCTGACTTTGGACAGAATTAGAGGACAATTGTCAAACAACAGGAAATGAAGGCGAAAGAAACAAATAACATTTGTGCCAGATAACATATTAGATATGCGTAACTGATGCTTCTGCTTTTGAGAAGAGAGGTTCTTACTGATTATAATAGCAGTTTGGAATTAGAATGATTATCTGTGGCAGCCAGGCATTATGGTTAAACATACATCTACACAATTCCCGCCCCCCAAACCTAAACACCATGTATGAGCCTTTCAGCCCCCCCTTGTTCTTTGCTTTGTCCCTGTATGATACCCTCTGTGTTACTTTCTGAGTCCTTGACCAAAGCAAAAAGGAACTGGAAACTAAAGGAAAGAGATGGGAGTTGCAGTTTGTTCTTCCTGCAATTACTATTCATGATTAGTTAAGCAGAACTAATGCAGCAAATGTTGTGTCTCATGTTACCTGACTTCAGTCAGAGTAGCTGCAGGCAGGATTCAACTGTAGCAAGATGACAAACACCCATCGTGTATCGATTACAAGTCTTTTATTATTAGCTGTGTTATTGGTAATTCTCCTTGAACTTTGACCAACATTAGTTTCAAAACAATGAAATAGAGTATGGTTGTGCATAATGAAGCATTGATAGTATAATAAAACCAAAAAGAGAAACAGAGGTTAGGTAGCCAATACGTATGAAATACATATGAATAGTGTTTATTTGTCTGTGGCTGTGACACAAGGCATATCTCCCAATAACTTAAGTCTACCAGAAGTCTACTGCAGGGTGATTAAAGCAATTACTTTCCTTTGGTGGCCATTTCAGCTGTCAATCTTTGTCAAATATTGTGACCACTTTCATTGCCTTTTCAAGGAACAGCAGGTGCAACCCTTCTTCCTTTGTATGTTCCTTTATTTCTCTGTTCTTTAACATATAGGTCAAGACATGATGATCTCATGGCTGTCTTTTGACAGTGGCACGATCGGGATGTGGGCTCACCATGTCATCCATTATAGAAGATGGAGGAAGGGGTTATGATCTCATGAGTCTTAAGTGACATCACCCCACAGCCCTTCTCACGCACAAACAACAATGTTTGCCATCACTTTAAGGCAAAATACTTTGTTCCCTTGTGGTCAATAACTTTCCACAACACTCTATCTTTAGCAGGCTTTTGAGACATGGTGTCACATCAAGGGAGTTGTCCCTTCTTAGAGCCCCATGGGGGACGTACCTTTGTTCCTAAAACCGTTCCAACAACTCTGAAGGTGTGCATGGCTATGATTCCAATTTCACCATGCCATGGGGGCATTGGGATTGCCTCTTCAGGGTTCCATCCTCTGGCGTTACGACTCTTGAGGAGTGTGTGATACCTTAGGTTCTGGCTTCGTTGTTTGCATTGTTTCTTGAACATCTTCATCCTGCGTTATATTCCAACATGACACTGCCCCCCAATGAACCTCCTGCCAAACGTTGCTATATTGCCATACCAGTCTCCGGCCTTTGAGGGTTGTGCTGTTTTATAGTCCACTGTTTGTGTCAACGTGTCCTGTGTGCAGGGCCAGATTGGTGCAAGGACTTACTGGGATTCAAGCACTTAGGCTTGAAATGTGGTTCAAAAGGACTGAAACCAAATGTGGTTCAAAAAGACTGAAAGTGGGACAGGAAGGAGAAATAGAACTACAGACTTCTGCGCCAGTAACATGACATTTAATTGGACGTGATACATTTCATTTGAACATCACAGCTGTCCCTCTAATGATTTGTTAATTTCTTTGTAAAAAAAAAAAAAGTATTTTACAGGAGGATATGAAAGGAGAAGTAAGATGAATTAGAATTAAATTAATTAAAATGATATTGCTTTCATCAGCAACTCTGGTTACAAGGTCAATTTGGGGCTCTGCTGTTACATGTTCCAAGAAGGCCTGACTCAATAAGAGACGTAAATGTTCTAGGCACCAGTACAATATTTCAGTTCCCCTTAGAAACAAGTGTATCCAGACAGGCATTAAACAAAATGTTTGACAACAATGCCATCCATTATGTTCCATAACCCTACATGCTGCCATTTATGAAAAGCAATTGAGAACATTTTGAGAACTTAAGGCAGGTGTACGATTCCGTCCACCTGACTTATGTTGCACCAGTGGTGGTGCCCTAGTGCTGTCATTTTCAGTTGATGCTGGAGAATATCACAGGTTTCACTCTCTCTCACACACAGAAACTTGAATTTTTCTATACTTGTCGGGATAACCCCTGCTTGCAATTCCCTTGCCTTGAACATAACCCTTACCCGAGTTTGTACCCTAACCATAGACTATCCCTAACTTTAACCTCAATTACCCATCCTTTATGCATATATTTAACTTACAAATGAAACCTCTATTTTGAGTATGTAAAAAAAACACGAATTACAACATTCTCCATGCTATATGAGTCCATACGGATGTCAGCATGTGTCTCTAAATATACAGCTCCGGAAAAAATGAAGAGACCATTGCACCTTTTTCTATCCTTTCCAAATAAGTCGAAAAGGAAGGTTTTGAGTGAGGAACAGAAGGGTTAATATAAAGAGACCGCTGCAAATATAACTTTTTTGGAAAGCAAAGAAAAAGGTGCAGTGGTCTCTTAATTTCTTCCGGAGCTGTAAATAAACACATACAAATTCACAAGTATGCAAGCACAAACACACAGACACACATACCCAATCTATTACACAAGCTTGAGCATATGTTTTAAAGAACAATACCTGGCTCAATCACAAGTTCACATGCATCATCTGGTTTACAACAAAAGTTTGACATTCATGTTTTGATACTATTTATGTAAAGCAGGTTACATATTGCAACAGTAGAGAAAGGGTGACCAGACACAGGACAAGTGTTCAGGACCCTGGAGGGTGCTTCATTACAGAAAAAAAGTAGTATTATTTTAGTGATTTTACTTTTCTAAAGAACAATTATTATGTTAATGCTGTTTAATTAGAAATGTTGCTTTGTCCAATTTGATTAAATATTGTACTAGGTAGCTAGCTGTAGAGAGTGCTTAGCACCCAAAAAATAAAAGGCAAGAGGAGACTCAGAAACACCACCTCCAGGAGTTGCAGTCACCCAGTGATGGCCTCTGCCTAAATGTTTTTATCCTTTTTCTCCAGCTCCCGCATTATTGGGGCAGATGAGCTCCAAGGGTAGCAAGGCTTGGCAAAGTATTTCTCTTCTCTTTGACATTTTCAGTGGCTTCTCACTAAGCTTGCACTACTGGGACCTATTTATACCTCCCCTGACAATGTCCTGATGCAAGGCTCTGCTGACTGCCTCTAGAAGGTTCCGGAACCTTTCTCTTTCAGGGGTGTTGGGGTGATGCTAATGCAACAGGTTAGGACACATTCTTGCCATTTTATTTAATCTTATGCAACACACTGCTACCACATGATTCTTCAAGGCCAATGTAGCAATTAGTTGGAAATGTACACACTTTTAGAACACAAAAATGCAATGGTGTGTCATTGTGATGAGGCATAAGACCCCATTCAGGCATGGCAGTGGAGTTTAGTGGAGCCGGTGGCAGGAAGCGCTATTGATTGTGTTCACTGTCTTCCCTGACGCAGTGTGGGTGACTACAATGGCCTGATTACAGGGGCAGTGTTTAGTGGATCAATCTGAACATTTGTTCCACTTGTACCTGTTTGTAACTGATAAGGCAACACCACAGATCTGGTAATGATTAGCACAGGATAAACAAAGGGACAGAGAAGAGAAGGGTTCATAATTAGCACAACCTAGTCTCCTAAAAAAACTCACCCCACTGATGAAACTGCAGAATCAGAAGAACAGCATTGTATTACAACGTAATAATTTCATATCAGGGAAAATCAGCCATGTTCTCCATTTCTTACATTTCTTAGGGCAGATATGGTTGTGAAATTATAGCAAGTGGAACTAACCAACGATTCTTTTCTAGGACAATTCCATGCAACTCTGAGTCAATGGCATTTTTCATAGAGCTTGCTTTCAAAACTATAGAAAGATAGCTATTTAAATACTGCATGTTTAAATTAAGCCCTAATGTACTATACTTAGCTACTAGCAAGCCCAATTGATTTTGTTAGACAGAAGAAGGTAGCTGGAAATATTGATTAACTTACAAGCCAAGGAGGCTATAATATAAACTTACATTTTTGTGTAAATTTCACTATTATAGCATAGGCAGAAAATAGTGAAAATAATACAATAAATATACTAATAGTACATTTGGAATATACTACATTACTTGTCACATTAACAACAGCCAATTTAATTAGACACATTTTGAATCTACATGAATAAATGTACTGTACTCTATATATCGAGTCATAATCTGAGAAACTGAATAGTAGTCCTTTGGATTGTTCTTCATCCTCACAGTAATATTCCAGTTTATCTCACCCATTCTCATTGTTGACCTTCAGTGACCTCTATCTACTGTTCCAATCTAAATAAAAAGATTGAAACGTAATAAAGAGCAGAGCGTTCCCTTATTGAGTGAAACATTGAATTTTAGTTGACTGCTCTCAGTGTGTGTGACTGTGGGTGTGTGTTTGAGATAAAGAGAGTGAGAGAAAGAGAGAGAGAGAGTGTGATTGGGGGAGGTTTAAGGTTACGGGCTAATTTCCCTGTCGTTACCTGCCAACTGCACTACATCCGGCCCTTTCTGTGTTTTTCAACAGGGAAGAGTACAATCTGTTATACTGTAATGATCACTAGCGCTTCCCCCACCAATGATTACCTGTAATTATGTGTTTCCCCCCTCCTTTGCCCCTCTCTTGCCCCGTCTCTCTCTCTCTCTCCCTCTGTCCCTTTCTACCTCTCTCTCCATCTCTCCATCGCTCTACCTCTCTCTCCCCTCCCTCTCTCTCTTCTGGGCTATTACCCTAAATGCTTGTTGTGAAGCAGAGAGGAGGTGTGTGGAGAACAAGGCAAGCTTTTATGGACTCCCCGCCAGCGGCACTCCACAGGGCTCCATTTTGAAATTATCGAGTCCCCTTGCTTTTGAAGTCTCTGTAACCGTACCCTCCTATTTACGAGATGGCTATGTACTTAAAGGTCACAGATTGATCAAGAGGTCCTAAAGATGGCCTTTTCACTGAAAGCACTGCAATACTCTCGCTTCCACAGTCTCAATTGGAAAAAAGAGTGCATCTCTTTACCAAAGTCAGACTTATTCAGACTGTAATGCACCATTCCATTTATCTCTGAAAATGCTACAATTGAAGAGGGAATTTACTTTGAGGATGGCAATTTTTTGCAGTAAGTTTTAGGATTTTTTGTTATTTCAGAATACAGCTTATTTTATTTACTAGATACGCGTACTGGCAGGTCAGTCTTATTTTTGCCTTATCATTTAAATGGATGGCAATAACGTAAACTAAACGCTAAATAGATGTAGCATGCATTCATCACTGCTTGCAAAATCTCAAAGGAAACACATTTATAGTACTGTCTACTACACAATTAATTAACAGGGTTTCAATAAAAAGTATCCTGAGAAATAAAAAAAATATTCACTGTACTGAATTAAATACATTATACATATATTGTAAACAGGTATATATATTGAGAAACTCAGAATGAAAACAAGTTCATGTGAAAAATAAAAGATAATGTCTGACATACTCCCAAAAAGAAAAAGTAGTGGCAATTTGTCAATTATTTGTAATAGAAACAGCATATAAATGCATGAAAAACTTTGTACGGCTTCCATACATTATTATCTGCTTGGCAGGGCTTGATGTTTATTTCACTGAAGTTTATTTATTGAAACCATAAAATGCTAAAAAAGTGTTATTTTCAAATGAATTCTGATGGCTGAAGACACATGTTAGCAAATCACTATAATGCTCCATTCCATGTTTTACTCCAAATCCCTGCTTGCAACAGGGATTTCTTATTTAACAAAAACAACAAGATTTTAATCGCAAGACGGTGATTGCACTGACAAATAAATTCTGAATTACTACAAATTGCAATCTGAAAAATTTGCTCTGGTCTTAAATGAGTACAAGTTAGACAATAGCATGAATCCCAGTGATAAGTACAAGAATAAATTGAATATGACTAATATAAGTATACATGCCTGTTTGAGTACATGGATAATAGCAACTCTTCATCAGCTTCATTTTTATTCAACATTGTATTGTTTTGCAACAATGTTTTATGTTATTCTTTCCAACTGTTTATATCAATACAAGACTATTAAACTGACCATGGAAACACATTGTTGCATCTACTTTCTACGCAACAATACTGAAGAATAAAGCATTGAAATTCAAGTACTTTGCGAATAACTACTATTTAGGGAAAACTTTGGCTTACATGCGGCGACTGTGAAGTGCGCTGTCTTACCCTGGGTGTCTTAAGATTTATGCAATTGTAAGGCACTCTGGATAAAACCATCTGCTAAATTACTAAAATGTAAATGTAAGTGAATTGTCCATTACAAATCACGCTAGACATTAGTGCATACTACTTCATCAAGTATTTATAGAAATGGATGTTCCTATAATACGACTCATTCCGTTCTAACAGATTTAAAGGTTTTCCCCTATACCATAAAACAGTTCGAAATCTATACAGTTCTTCAGGTAGACTCAATACAATACCACAGCACATCTTATGGCCTGGGAAACTATAGCTTATGTTCCTAGGGTATCATGCCCGATCAGGACTATATTTTAAACGCAGCTATGTAAACTAAATGACATATTTGGATTCTATACTTACAAAAGTTTTACTATTTACTAAAACTAAGACAGAATTTTGTGTTGTAATAATACACTGTGATTAAACGCCACAGGCTACTGCGTATATTCCTCCATCTGAGAGAACCTAGCTTTGAAACAGCCTTCTATTTAACTAATGTTATCCCCTGATTCAGTGTGTTTGTCTAGATGCCGTTCACTCAGAACGGCAATGCATCAGGAGCAGATGGCTGTATAAAAGCACGGGCCTAATTCATCACAACGCCCCATACAGTAGTCACTCTATTATTATTATTATTGATAGCCAGCGCCTTTAGCCTGTCTGTTTATTAGCCAATCTGGGATGGATGGAAGAGGGCGGATGATGTGGCTGCTGTCATTTTAGCCCTGTGCTTTTAACATGCATGCCAGGAGCGCTCATGGGAAAGCTACATAGCAGCGCCCGTGCAGCATATTTTATTGATCGCGGTGGCGGACGATAATCTGACGCGTGTCACATTTGACAGTGTTATGAGGAGAGGGGTCAGGGCGATGGTGCTAATGAAACTGTTTGGGAGAGATGGATGTTGTTTCCTACAACATTAACCTTGCAAATGGCTGTCACTGAGCAGCTTTTCTCGCATGGGTGATGCCTCACCAAAAACCCCTCCATCACCCCGGTTTCCATCCCAGCACTCCTCCTCCCCCATCTTGCAACTCAGGCAACTTTCTCATTGTTGACATTAACATTAAGCAGAAAAGCCCAAACCATTAAAATTCCAGTATGTATACACTATGCTAAATGTACTGTGGTGTGGCAGTGGCCAAAATAAATGAGAATCATATTGATATCACAACAGCGCTTGTGGCAAAACGCTGAGTGATTTGAAAAGTGTCACGGCCGCCTGGGAGAGGCTGACAGATGAACTAAAGATGATGTAGCATATGAAGCAGGGGAAAGACTGCCGAGGTGCAGGCTTGAAGTCTAAACCCCCCAACCCCAAAAATTACTAATCTTACATAATAATGTCCTCATGTGTCTTTATAAGGGTAGGCCTGGAGCCTGTAGACAGCATGGGCCAGTATGGTCTATGATTCCCCAGTAACAATGTTAAGGGTCCTGAGGTACATCCAGTCTGAAATGTGCTCCCCATATAATCTCAGAGCGACATCATTCTCAACAACATCAATAACAAAGGCCATTATCACAACCACCCAAAAAAATAACAGCATTCCAAGTCATGTCACCCGCACCACAAATCTAACAAAAATTGACTTCTACAGAGATAATTGCATCAGATAAACAATGGATTCAAGACATCCCATGTTAGCAGGCTAAACACTCACATGACCAGAATTATGGGTCTCGGCTGACTACATTAGCTGGAGGATTGTTTAAACTTGGTTGGTAATTAAGAGCTGTAGTCATAGGAAAGATATATGGGTGGTGTGTTCTGCTTATAGGGCCCAGGGGACAACTGGAAGGTGAGCGGCAATGACAGACCCCATTCATCCTTTCCACTTAACATCCTGGCCTGCAAGTCCACAGCGATACATACGCGACCTGAGATACCCGCCAAACATTTGTTATTCCTCATTTCTTTGAAGTAATTAGAAACCAAACCTTTACCCGTCATACATGATATCACCTGTAGTATACGTGAATATACGTGAACAACAACATGCATGGTCACACCCACACATGCAACACCCTTCACTGACCCTGGAAGTCTGGAAGCGAAATCACGTAAACTAAGTGCATTTTAACATGCCAGGTAGAGAGGTGCTGAAGCTCTCTGTAAATGGCTCCCTCTACAAATCATTTTTGCCGAAGCGAGGAAAAAAGGGATAGATAAATGTTTGAGTGGAGAGGTTGCGGGCGACTCTTTCAGAGCTGCCCCTACCGTCTGCGAATAAAAGCCTGAAAAGGAGCTCCAATGACAGGCTAGAAGTGAGTCTGACTGGGCTTTGAAAACGCTGCCTCTCCTCTTCTCTAGGCCTCAGCACTAATGCATCCAACTCAAAGGCCCCAAACGGGGGAGAGAGGGATGAGCGAACGGTGACGAGAGAGTGGACTGGTGCTGCTGAACACAAAGAGCTCTAAGGTGTGCTCTCGCTATTCAATAATTGGCAAAAGAAGCTTCATTTCACTCAGTGATTTCCTGTCTTTTTTACCAGCTTTGACAGTCCTGATGCTTTTAATAGGAGTTTGAGTAGGGGTTATTCTGTGAGCCAAAACCCCCCACCAATCCAACACCAACCAGCCTGGATGTTTTACACTGGAGCGCCCCCAGCCCTCTTCTCCCTTCCTTAGGAAAATGAAAAAGCAAAAGCATTAACCATATTCTTTCTGTCATTCTCTCTTTTGAATACCTCAATCCCCCTCTACCTTTAATCATTTCTGGATCAGACTCACTCCAAACAAGCCCAGCCATTTTCTACATTAAATTACTCTCTTTAAAAAAGGAGAAAGGATTCAGGTATAGTGTGGAAAGTGGGAGAGGAAGAATTGTGAAGAATCTTCACCTCCAAAATGCTCTGTTTCTAAAGTTTTTTTAATGAAAAACCAGTAATCTAAGAGATGGTTCCGACTATTACAAAATGCTTGCAGTCTCCTCCGTCACGGGGAGCTCTCCTCTCTCCCCAGATGTGTCGTGGGAGAGGCAGAGGGTGAATAAAGGCTTGGAGAAATGGGCCTGCAAATTACTACATTTCCACCGAATGCTGCTTTCATTACCAAGGAAAATATATCAAAAGGTACTTCACTCCGAAAGGTATTTTAATAATACATTACTTTCCCTGTAACTACTCTTAACCTTTAGATACAATGCATTTTGGATGAATGCAGCTGTCAGGGCTAGGGGTTCGGGTAATGAGACATCCAACTCTTATTTACAGTTGTCTTCTAAGGAAGGAGGGGTGTTCTGAATCTGCTGCTAGCTGTAGCCTGCATAATGCAAGCATATTTGCTGGGCTTCTATCATTATCAAGTTCAAACCAGAAACCAGCACATTTGAAAGAAGGCACAGATTTTACAATGCTTTTGAATATTTTCCCATTAAAACATGCACACAGGAAGAACAATAAAACAGGTCACTTTTTTAAAACCATCACTCAAGTCGTGAGCACAGGCCTAGTTTTAAATGAATGTCCTATATCTCGTCATCATCCAAATTGCCAGTGTTGTTCCAAATGCTCTCCAGTGGATACAAATCAAGTATGAAATGTGGGAACACCAACAGAGGTCAATAAAGCATGTCTACATTTATAATGTGATTGATTTTTCCCTCTCAATGTGACTCGGCTGTGTGCACATTGTCAGTGATTACACAAAAACTGCTGATGGTTAATCAAAATTGCTCCGGGTGAGCACTTTACTTTGTTTCTCTCTCCTTCTCATCCTTTACCCTAATTTTCTCAGAGCCCGCTGATGGTGGGGAACGTCAGCATGACATCCATATAATCCAGATAACCATGTACCGGGGTCATGGACGGCAAAGAGGACCCCTATCTGTTATGTATAAAATTGGGAAACCACATCTGCTGTTTTGATGCTCCGAGAGCCTCAATTGCATTGGCACTCTCCAAAACCTCTCATTATATTAATAGCACTACATTGACTCTGGGGTTGGATTTTGAGCAAAGGACGACTGCTGCTCCAGTGTCGTCTGCTGAAAACGAAATATATGCGGTTGACAGAGGAAATGCAAACAGTAAACAATGAACGTAAACTCATACATATTAACCTCTCTTGTAATCTCATGAAGGCTTTTGAACCTTTAAAAGAAGCAATCACATTTACACTGCCAGATTAAATGGGCCCTATTAAGGAGTGTGAAAGATAGTGGTGCACTGAAAAGAATGGGCAATGAGTGTTCCTTTGGTACCCTGCTCTGTTTTCGCCGTGCTTTGAATCCACTGCTAATGTTGAGTGACATACTGTACGCAGTAGGGAACCACACTGTATGGGATATACACTCATAAAGAGTATCCACTGAACACTTAACGGAAGGCTCTCTGGAAGCTCCTCCTTCCAGGTGCTATATGACACAGAGAAAGCTCTCACGGACCAATGAGAGAAGCAACTCCCTGGAAAGGCAGCCACCTCCACTACACTGCCTTGGAATACAGGACGACGCAACAGAGCAATAAATGTGTATTTACGCCACAGTATTAATGAATACTTGTTGCTGATTGGCTAGAATGAGTTATTGAATGCAGATTAGTTCCTGATATTGGGACACTAGGATGTATATGAACATCTGAAATACGGACACCTAATCAAGACATAACAGGCCACAAATCTACTATATCTGTTACACAAGGGGAGTCAAGGTCAGACTGAGGGAAATCATTCAAATCATTTGTATTTTATCTCAGTTTAACATAGGTGAAAGACCAACTTCCTGAATTTCTACGCATTTTACAATGGAGCAGAGATAAAGTTGAGGTGTCTTTTAACTAACCTGATGCTCGTGTTCATATTATGCAATAGAAAATGAGCAAAATTGTTGCCATTTTAGAGTTAATTACCTGCCATTACACTGTACCATCATTAGAATCTATCATATACTGTACCTGGAGGTCCCTTACATCCCAGGGACCAGGATCTAAAAGAAAGATTTTATGTTTTTAGAGGTTCAGAGTCTTTGGATTTTGTTACATACTGTGTGGTACAGCAAGCCAACGGGATCCGCGAACCATGTTTTCCAGGATCAACCCAACGGCTTCCCTTCCACATGCACTCTGTTCAGAGCCCTTTTTCCCTCAGTCTCAATGTTTATGCTCTGCAGAAATAGTTGAGGATCACTCCTCTGGGTGATGGCCCTCAGGAATGATGGGGGATCCGAGTACAGAGTTCAAGTGACAGGATGCATCCAGTCACTTGGACATTATCCAGGGCTGTAAAGTGCACATCCATTCAAGCCATAGAGTAATGATGGCTATCATGTGATCTTCAACTCTCCATTGGGAGTTGTTTCCAATGAGACAGGGCTATAGAAACAATTGGATTTAACAACATTTTTGAAGAAAGAAAAATGGGGTAAAATGTTTAAGGAAATAAGTGCAATCATGTTTACTTGTTGCTATCAAGCCCATGGAAGACTATAAAGATGTAAAACCATGTCAGAAAAAGTTTGATTCACATTGAGACAACAAAATCTGTTGCACTCTGAGTCCATTATCAAACAGACCACCGAAACAAACTGTCGGCGCAATGCTCCAAAGACAGGACTTGGAAACCGGACAATCGCAGCTATACTGCTGTCACAAGGTACTCCATAGCCTAAAACCACAAGATAAGTAAATACCCCTCCATATTTGATCTCTTTTCTTGAGGGGGCTTGCTTGTGTGTAATGGTTTTACTTAGAAAAATGTTGAGTAAGTGTAGACTGCATATCTGTAATTAATCCATTGAAGTGCAGGGCATCTTCCACGCAAATACAAAACCTTGTCTTAGGGTACATAACTATGTTGATTTAGTAAAACATATTTTTCATCCAGAGATAAATATGATAACGGGTCGTGAAAGGTCTAATTGATGGTGTTGCCTTCCTGCCCTCTACTGTTCAGTCCTGGTGAGATTCCGTGCCCAATAACACTCTTGTCTAGATTGGTAATTCACTTATTATATTAATAACAATATGTGAGTGTTTGTGTCATGGGTCCTCTATGGAAACTGATGGGGTTTCACAGTTCAAAAGAATTTACACTTAAAAACTGTGACTGTTTACCAGAAGTTTGGCATAAGTGTGAAAGAGTTGAAAGCATATATTTCAGTAATGTTAGTAGTGACTTGAAAAATTAATTTGTATTAATAACACAGTGTATTCATGAGAAATTAATTATTACAGTTTTTGAAATGAAATAGTTGAAACAGTAATAACATTAGCATCCTCAACTTTGATGCTGAGGTTCTGTGAGGACCAACTTTTTGAAAATAATCACATAATGATATTTTGAATGATACCGTGTTGGCACTGTACAGTTGGGTGAAACCTACAAAACAAATAGACCTCTACATCGTCTGTGTAAGTGCCATTTAAAAATCTACCCAGTGCCCTTGGTTCTGTGCTAAGATGATGATTTACAAAAAGAGAACCAAGGTGCCCACTAATAAACACGTTAATTAAATATAGATAGTTTTTTTAAGCTTTTAAACAAGTACTTAATCTCGCCTGCCTTTTATTCCATTCAAATATAGTTGTACCATTCTCTTCTTTCTGTTTGAAATACAAAATCCAGTCCACATGAATGTTAACACTTCTGAAAGAACAGGGCTTCAGCCATTAATGGGGATGTTAGCCAGCAAAGTCGCTAATGGATGATGCTAATTATTGCAGGGTTTGGAGGCTGCACAAAGAGATAGGATCAATATGTAACGCAGGCGTACTCCACTCATTCATACGACTCGGATGATGACATTCGCTTGGAGCATGGCACTAGACAAGGAGGCATTATAGAAGGGGAGGATGAGGACCAAGTGTGCCCTGCTCTTTCATTTTCACAATGTGCAGGCTCAAAGAGGATACCTAATGGCTCGATAAAGGCTTGACGGACCTGAGGAGAAGAGAGTGCGTGCTGGTGTACAAAGGCTGACAAAAGAGTCTTGCTCCCATTGAACCTGTTTGATGTGGATTTTTAACAGATAGTTAGACAGAAAGAGAGTACAGTACAGTATGAAAGAAAAAAAATGCTTAAAAGATATTTGTGTGTTTCATGCCTTGTTTAAATACAGTTTATACACACAGTATATATTTGTTACACAGTAAATTATATTTACTTACAATTACAGACAATCCAAAAGCCTTAAACTGGCTAAAATGACTGTTTGAAGCCATTTATCTTGGCAGTAATTGTTTTTGGTTGTAAGAACACTAAATACATTAGAATAAAACCAAATATGAATTCAACAAAATGTAGTGTATTAGTTTTGACCAAAAAGAGATGACTAGAATAAATACCTTTCAGTCATTTTAGAGAACCAGGCTAGTGGAAGACGTCTGCATCTGACAACCTGTAAGGTAACTTCCTTTAGGGACAGAAGGAAATCCAATGAAGTGCTTCCAGCATGACAAAGACACCAAATATTTTGTGAAGCCAAGTAGTATGTATTTGGAGCACATGAAGCATTTACAGTATTACACTAGCCACTTCAGAGCCCCATTTTAACAAAATTGAAGTTGTCTTGGATCACCTGGACAGGGTCATGTTTTTGTAACTTTTCATTAAACTGGGATTATTTTGTGTTATTACTTTTTAAATAAACACAACACAAACAGGTGGCTTTATCAAGTTTGTTAGGTGGGCTATGTCTTGCCTGGGACTTGGTATACTATATTTGTGTATATTGTCATTGGCATTGTCCAGGCTGTATACTAGCAGGATTTGTTATGGTACTGAATTCTCTGTATTGCAATCAGTGATACCAGTTCAAAGGCCAACATTGGTAACTGTGGACATAGCTCCAGGTAGGCAAATTAACATCCAACCTAAACATTTGAACAGGTAACAGGATACTCTACAGCTTTGAGGGTAATTTGGTCAGGACATGGCACACTTTCATTCTGGCAATATCCTGCTCTCCTCCCTCCCTCTGCAAAGAGCTCTATTTATCTACTCTCTGGTGAGCCCTGTGTCTCCAATCTCAGGCTAATTCCAGGAGGGATTGGTTTTCCCTTGTTACCTTGTAGTTGGGAGTCTTGTTCATGCCCTTTCCTAGTTCTCCCTGCCCTCCCTTCCAAATGGCACCCGGAAAGCCTGACAAGGACCCCTTTGTCTTTTAGCTGAGCCCAACGACCCATCTCAGTCTGGACAGATGGAATGATGGGAGAGGTGGGGGGATATTCGCAGGTATGCAAACCCTCTTCCGCTCGATCCCTAAAATTCCCTCATATTTTCAGTGGTAGAGACAGAAAGTGATGATGGTCCTACTGAATCATCTTATTCGGTCTTTCATGTGACTCTTGAACTGTGATCAAGTCACTGTGCATCGATGCTGTCTAAGTGGAGAATACTTTCTTAGATACTTACTGTTTCCTTACTCCACAGATCTAGTACAGAACTGTGAAGGCCTTCCAGGGGATATATAACAGAGTAATTGCAGTATCACGTAAATGTTTCTTAAATCATGGTACATGTTTGTTGGTGGGGAAGACACCTGGTTGGTACACTGGGTTACTGAGAAAACAGCCTGGAAGGCAAAGGACCTGTTTTCTGGGCTTTCCACAACACCAACCTCCTCCAACATCTAAGAATAGATTTGAATACATTATAATACATCGAAAGCAGCCTTTATATTTATTCAGTTCACTTGAATTAACTGGTTACTTAATCATTTAATCAATAATATCAGTCTAACCGCAGTGTTTTCAGGTGTGCTAATTATCAAGATAGGTACAGGCAGGGTAATCCATTAATAGAATTTGACAAATACAAATTACACATCACATTGGAATATTGGCCTGTTGATGTTATAAAACAAAGCCAACCCATCATTTGGAGAATCAATGGGACACAAACTGAGGTGAAGGCCGATCTATTCCTTATCTCCATCTTCTTTAGAGAGCAAATGTATCAGTCTAAAACCGTCAAACTCAACTCTGGACCTCAAAGTCAGATTAACTCCATGTTTTCCTTGCAACCATATAGTCAGAGACTTAACCACACTGGGGACATCAGGTTGGTCCAGTTAATTATCAGGTTGAACCAAAAACCAGCATATTCCAGACCTGATAGGGTAAGAGTTGAATACCCCTGGTCTAGAATATATATGCCTGTCTTTGTCCTTGAGATGATGGTATCCACATTTTAGGCATCCTCCAACCGGTTGCTGCTCTTTTCATACTAGTGCACATGCAACCTCAAGGATAGTTAATTACTGCTGTAAGTGGTTGTATCCTTTCCTCTGTTTAGACAGACACTTAAAAACAGGACAAAATACAATTGCGGCATGTCTAAAAGTCACACTTGCAAGTCAAAAAGTAGTTAAGTATAAGAACCTAACAGAATCTTATTTTCCCGTGTTTCTAAATACCAGAAGGCATGTACTGTAGACAGAAACCTCTCAATACTGACCCTCCAGTCGGAAGAAGTACTGTAACTGTTAGTTGCTTGCCGCTGCTTTGTGTTGCATTACATTTTCAATTTTTAACCTCCTGTACGCATGTGAAGACACGTTTGTTGTCATCAATTAAACCAGCCAACAGCTTTTCAAATTTTGGTTAAACCACTACCATGGTAAATCCTAGTATGAACAGACCAACACACATTATTACACAACCATCTGCCTTATCTTAAAACGTGATTGTAGATATACTGGGTCACTCTTTCATCTTGCCCCTTCTTTCACCATATCCAGCGACAGCCCTCTAAGTGCTACCTCCATAAAAGTTCCACAGAAATTCTCATTTTCCTTTCATTGTGATCGCTGGACATCACTAAGAGGCAAACAACTCGGGTAAAAATGATTTAATTTCCATGTGAATTAGAATTGTGTAATGAAACATCAAACATCAACATTGTTCAAAGTGTTCTTTAAATTACATGAAGAAAACATTACAAGACACAATGATATCCAGTATACTTTGATACTAAAGAGGAACTAATAGATTGCCTGTGTCCGAGAACTCAAGATGTGGAGGAGGTTAGCACAACAATGAAATTGAGTTTGTAGAGGCCTCCGCCAGTATATTATCCATCCCAGCTGTCATTATGTCCACTCCTCAGTATTATCAAGAGAAGCATGACCTTTGGCGGATGTTCATATAGGTCGGATTCTCACTGTGATATTGCACACATATTAGGTTAGCTATGTGTGGTTTCTGTTAACAAAATGTAGGGAAAACACATTTTAAGTCTAAACAGATTAAAATGGTCTTTCATGCTTCTGACAATTTCAAGAGACTCCAATTAGAATGGAAGTATGGAGAATACAGCATAGACCCCTGAAAGACTCCAG